>CANYBF011017861.1:0-30110 GCA_948192965.1 Dalechampia spathulata | reverse complement strand
CATACACTTAGAGAATTCCTTAGACAATTTTTCATTAGTAACACCAAATATGATATCATCTACATATATTTGAACATGCAAGATATCATGTTTATAATGCTTAATGAAAAGTGTTGTGTCTGATTTACCTTTTTCTAAACCATGATCAATGAGAAAACTACTCAACCTATCATACTAAGCTCTAGGAGCTTGTTTAAGATCGTATAACGCTTTGTTAAGTTTGAAAACATGGTTTGAAAATTAAAAATCTTCAAAACTAGGAGATTGTGCAACATTAACTTCTTCATTGATAAAGCCATTCAAAAAAGCACTTTTCACATCCATTTGAAAACTTTTAAAGTTCATATGAGATGCATATGCCAATAATATTCTAATAGCCTCTAATCTAGCTACAAGTGCAAAAGTTTCATTAAAATCTATACCTTCCTCTTGACAATATCCTTGTGCCACTAACCTAGCTTTATTCTTAGTTATGACACTACTTTCATCAAGCTTATTCCTAAACACCCATCTAGTTCCTATAACAGATGCATATCTAGGCTTAGGTACCAAGGTCCATACATTATTTCTATCAAATTAATTTAGTTCATCCTGTATAGCTAATACCCAACTTTCATCATTTAAGGCTTCATTCACATTCTTAGGTTCAATCTGAGAAATGAAAGCAAGGTTGTTATGGATATCTTTAAATTTAGAATGAGTTGTTACCCCTTTTGATGTTTTACATATAACTTGTTCCTTGGAGTGTCCTTTTGAGAATTGCTACTCCTTTAGAAGATCATGCTCGATATGAGGTGCAGCTAAGTGAGGAGGAAGATCATTCACTTCTTCCTTATCAATATCTTTTGGTGTAGCTTCTTGTTGATGCTCTTGTTCTTCACTTTGTTTCAATAGAATTCATACATCATCATCAACATTGTCCTTTCTTAGACTAAGGAAGTTAGTTTCATCAAAAATAACATGCATAGATTCCTCTACAACCAAAGAACGTTTGTTGAACACTCTATATGATTTACTAGATGTTGCATATCCTAAAAATAAACCTTCATCAGTTTTTGAATCAAAATTTTCAAGGTTATCCTTGGTGTTTAAAATGTAGCACTTGCATCCAAATACTCTAAGATATGAAATTCTTAGTTTTCTACCATTCCATTGCTCATAAGAGGTTTTGTTTAAAATAAGTCTTAAATGAACTCGATTTATGACATAACAAGCGGTATTGACCGCTTCGGCCCAAAAGTAAGATAGTACTTGATACTCATTAAACATTGTATGTACCATGTCACAAAGAGTTTAGTTTTTCCTTTCAATTACCCCATTTTGTTGAGTAGTTCTAGGAGATGAAAAGTTGTGATGAATACCATGCAAATCACAAAAAGACTTGAAACTTTCATTTTGAAATTCCTTTCCATGATCACTTCTGATTGAAGAGATGTAACAACCCTTTTCATTTTATATTCTTTTTTCTACATTTTGAAAAGCATTAAATGCATAATCTTTTATGAGCTAAGAATGAAATCCAAGTAAACCTTGAGTAATCATCAACAATAATAAGTGCATAATGCATACCATTTAAACTAGCTACTCTAGTTGGTCCAAACAAATCCATATGCAACAATTGAAGGGGTTTAGAAGAAATTACCTTGTTTTTCACCTTAAATGAGGATTTACCTATTTTCTCATTTGGCAAGCTTCTCACACATTATCCTTTATAAATTTGATCTTTGGAAGTCCTAGCACATGTTCATTCTTCCAGAGATCGTCAATGCTTTCGAAGCTAGCATGTTCAAGCCTTTTATACCAAAGTCATGAGTCCTCATTTATAGAAACAATAAGGGCGTACCGGTCTGGATATGAGCGTACCATATTCTAAAGTATTAGATCGTACAATCACATGGATTAATAGTGTTTCCTTATCCTCCATATTCTAAAGGAATTTCCTTATCCTCCCTCCATCCCAATATTATCTAAAATATAGAAGTAAATAATAATAATGGAAAATCCACATGGTTTAGAAAAGTTGACGAGTAGAATGATGAAGCCAATTATTTATGTAATGAGGTGAAATTGATAGAATAAATTAAAAACCAAAAAAGGGTAATAGAGTAAATTTAGAAAAGAAATCTTAATATGAAAGATAAATAATTGTCAAAAATGTCATTATTAATGGCACAAAATGCAATGTAATTATCTTGCCATTATTTGTTAACCATATTCTCCGGATTTTCCATATCTTCCCATTCTTTATCTAATATAATCATTCAAATAATTGCACTATTTTCCCCACTTTCCAAATGTCAAATATCCAATCTTTTATAAGAATATTCAATAATAATTTTGATTAAATATTAATATTTAATAAGAAATTTTGTTATAGAGAGGAGGTAAAAGTGGGGACCACAGGGGGTGCGGGGCCAGGAAATGGGCATGTGCCGAGAGACGCTTTCTCAGGGGAAATCCGAACGTTGGAGAAAATAATATAAAATCTGTTATTTTACAACTAAATTATTCAGTGTGAAAACCCCTATCGTCCGCCCTTCTTCGCTGTCCCATTTGCCCTTTGCTTACCGCCTACTCCCGGTTTCGTCAACCCACCTCCGCCCTTCTTTTTTGTTTTAAAAAATAAAAACCTTATTTTCTATTGAAAAGAATAAAGATTTTTCCTTGTTCCAAGCAGGTAAAAAAGAGATAAATTGATTTATATTAATTCTTTTAAGAATCACGTATTTTAAGAGTAAATTTTATAATATGAAGGAAGAAAGTCATGGTAGAAGCGGTTGAGCCGGTAACCAGTAACGAAAGCGTAAAATCCGGCTAGAAAAATTGCAGAGATTGAAAGAGTAGTAATGGTAGCAGGGCGTCGATTTCTTACATTACAATACAATACAATACAATACAGATAATCCATAATCTACTACTTGTTCTTATTTACTTGTAATCTCCCTCCCTCCCTCCGAGTCCGTCTGCAACTTCGTTTCTGACTATGTAAAGATCAATCCATACCTCGGAAGTTTCTTCGTACCCAAACACAAAAACAATGGTTTCAATGCCTCTGCTTCTTTTCTTTCAGATTAGTTTGATCCCCATTGCTCTGTTTTCCAGTCTCTGTTTTGCAGCAGACCCTACTGTTAGCTATGATTTGAAACTTTCTTATACAACTGCTTCTCCTCTTGGTGTTCCTCAGCAGGTTTTCTTTTTTTTTCTGCTTTCTTTGTTTTTTTGCCTCTGTTTACTTCATTTTACGTGTTTATTTCACTATTTTTTAAAAAGATATTTACAATTTGTTTTATTTTGATTTCTGCTTTGAACATACTCAGGTTCCTGCATTAATACTTCTTTTGCATATGGGTTTTGTTCTTCTGCTGCATTTTCGAGTTACATGTTGTCAACTGATAATTTAGGATAATGGGTTTTTGGTTTTGATGGAGATTGTTGGAGGGTTAGACCAGAACATGCCATCCCAGTTCACTCAAGAAATTTGTTGTTTACTGTTTCAAAATTCATTTGAACAGCCAATAAGGATTTAGGTACTACTAGACATATTGATTGCTCTCAAACGTATCCGTTACAGCTGATTCATGTATCAGTCCTGCTTGGTGTGTTTTTGACCGTTCTAGAGTCAGGCCCTGGGAATGATTTACTTTTCTTTACCACACGATTTTTTCCCCTATTACATGTTATTCCGTTGCAGTTCTCATGTTTTCATCTCCCTTTGTTCTTTCAATTTATTAAGACGCTGAAGAAAGCATCAATGGGTTTGTCCACTGGCAACTTGTTCTGTCTTCTCATGGCTTTGGTTTGAGGTGGTTTATATTTTTAATCTTGTTTTTGTATATAATTATTTCTGTAACTTGTCATTGCAGGTCATAGCAGTGAACGGAAAGTTTCCTGGTCCTCTTATCAACTCTACTACAAACAACAATGTCATTGTTAACGTCCATAATGGTTTGGATGAGAATCTCCTAATGACTTGGTAGGCTTCTGCATGACTCCTCTTGCTCTTTGAATTCACAAAATACCTGATTGTTAAGCAATTTGAGATGAACGGTTGTGAATTTTTTTTGATAGGCCCGGTATCCAAATGCGGCGTGATTCTTGGCAGGATGGTGTTCGTGGCACTAACTGTCCAATTCCTCCCAAAATGAACTTCACATATAATTTCCAAGTCAAGGATCAGATCGGGAGCTTTTTCTACTTCCCTTCCCTCAATCTTCAAAGAGCATCCGGTGGTTTTGGCCCTTTTATTATTAATAATCGAGAGATTATCCCAATTCCTTTTGCCCAGCCAGATGGGGAAATTATCCTTTTGATTGGTGATTGGTATACGAAAAATCATACGGTTAGTATTCATGTTAGAGATGATAATTTTATTGTGCACTTTGATCGTTTGCAAGTACAAACTCTAATGTAGGCATTGGTTAATTTCAGGCGTTGAGGGCTACTCTTGACTCTGGGAAAGAACTCGAAATGCCTGATGGAGTTCTAATTAATGGGAAGGGTCCTTTCAAATACAACAGTACACTTGTGCCTGATGGCATCGATTATGAAAGCATTCAAGTTGATCCAGGTGCCCATCTTCAGACATGAATAGCAGTAAACAAGCAATCCTTAAAGAGTTGGCTTGCCCTTTATCGCAGGATACCGTTTATTGCTAGTTGTTGGCTAATGCCACATATCAGTGATGGACTCATTTTGGTTATTTTTCATTGGGTGGTGAAACTAGTTTATCAATAAATTTGTGCATGAACACTAGCTACATGATATCCAAGTGCTTAATTTATCTTGTCTTATATTATTATTATTATTATTATTTTGCATATTCATTAGTTGTGAAACCATTTTAACATCAATGACATATCAAGTGTCTATTAAATTCTAACCATAGATGTTATCTGATTTGCAGGCAAAACATATAGACTTCGTGTGCACAATGTGGGTACTTCAACTGGTTTGAACTTCAGAATTCAGGGTCATAATCTGCTCCTTGTGGAAACAGAGGGACATTATACGTCTCAACAAAATTTTACCAGCTTTGATATTCATGTGGGTCAATCCTATTCATTTTTGGTTACCATGGATCAGAATGCAACTTCTGATTATTACATTGTGGCTAGCGCTCGGTTTGTGAACGAGTCAATCTGGCAAAGAGTCACCGGCGTCGCAATCTTGCACTATTCCAATTCTAAAGGACCAGCATCAGGTCCTTTGCCAGAAGCACCTAGCGATGTTTATAACCAGTGGGCAGCAATGACTCAACCAAGAGCGATCAAGTTAGTTTCTGAATTTCCGAGTCCTTGATTTATTAGAATAACATCGAAACATTATTTCATCTTCTTTGAAGATTTAATTTAGTCTTTAAATATTTAGTTTTATGCAGCCTTAAATATGATGATTCTAGACGTTATATAGTTTCATCTGATATCTATTTCACATGAGATTACTAGTTTTTGTGCGAAATATGAAGTGCATAAATGATATTGAGATGTGCTGTTTAATGGTGATCAGGCAAAATACTACTGCAAGTGGGGCCCGCCCAAATCCTCAGGGATCTTTTCACTATGGCCAAATCAACATCACTGAAACATATGTGTTAAGGAGCTTGCCACCAGTTACAATTGATGGCAAACTACGTTCAACAGTGAATGGGATCTCCTTTGTGAATCCTGATACACCAATCAGGCTTGCTGACCTGCATAAAGTTAAGGGTGCTTACAAGCTTGATTTCCCCAGCACGCCACTTGATAGGTCTCCACGGATGGACATATCTGTCCTTAATGCTACCTATAAAGGTTTTATCCAGGTCGTATTGCAGAACAATGACACTAAAATGCTTAGCTTTCACATGAATGGTTATTCATTTTTTGTGGTCGGGTAAGATTATTAGCTTTCATTATATTATACTTTTGTTGCCTGACTTGCAAAGCATTTTATTATTAATCCGCGTTGCAAATGCAGGATGGACTGGGGCATATGGAGCGAGGACAAAAAGAGTTCATATAATAACTGGGATGCTATTTCTCGCTGCACAGTGGAGGTTGGTTTATCTGTTAGGAATATCTGTAACTATTATACTTGCCTACAAACTATGAGTTCTTTTGCATGTGTCGTTCAAACTCGGTCGAATTTTGTAGCTTTAATTTACTTCAAACATTTATCCTCAGTAAGAGCCAGTTCAATTGGCATATTGTAACGAGATATTGAATATGAAATAAGTGGTCACGCTTTTTCTAGGTCTACCCTGGTGGATGGACTGCAGTTCTCATATCCTTGGACAATGCGGGAGTATGGAATCTAAGAGTAGAAAACCTGGATAGATGGTATCTAGGCCATGAAACATACTTGAGAATCGTAAATCCTGAAGAAAATGGGGAGACAGAGATGGCTCCACCTGATAATGTTAGATATTGTGGCGCCCTTCAGAGCTTGCAGAAGTATGTTTCTGAATCCTGTTATAGAATTTTATGACAAAAACCTCAGTTGTTTTTTTGTTTTGAAGAAATTGACGTAGCTAATGATGTTGTTTGTGGGTCAGGGATTCAAGTCACTCTTCTGCCGCTTCCACTCTTATGGTCAACTGGAAGCTGCTTTCATCTGTTGTGGTGGCATTATGCACTTTGCTTGTGGTCTTCAGCTAACCATTGGTGCCGTTGTGTAGGTATAACTTTTGACTGTTGGGACACTTGGTATCATACTTTGTATTCGCATAGTTGGATTAGCTTTTCAATTCAAAAGTCGTGCCAGTTGCAAATTTTCAGAGTGTTAATGACATTGAATTTATTGATTTTTCTTTAGCTTTATAGTGAACTTTTCAAAAACATAATAACGATAAGTGCTGCTGCTCAATGTTTATCCATACCAAAAAGTCAAGAATTACGACGAATTGGCCAAGTTCGCCGGCGCCAGATTAATGCTCGGCCGAATTCTGTAAATCAGTCCACATATTACTTTAATGGACCCTCCCACGAGTCCATATGTTTTACATTGTAATCCTTGAGATCCAACCTAATCATCGATGAAATCTGAAAATATAGATCACCCATTTTCACTATTTTTGGAAAAAAACCCTGAGCGTAAATTACCTGTTATTGCACCGAATCCGAACAACCATTCAATTTAGGGGAATTTTGAAAAGAAGTGGGAATAATCTGAAATGGGTTTTACTCATTTATGCCAAATTGTAAACATGAATGGAATCAAATTTTGATGTGAGGCCAAATTGCAAACATGAATGGGGAAGATGCCAAATCATTAATTACGTAAAAATTAGGGTAATTAACAAAGAAAACACCAATTAGGGTAATATTTATAATCATAATATTGAACCTATCAGCCTACAATATGGCTGCCATTTGTCTGTTTGTCTCAATGTCTTATCATCCCATTTTGACTATTCTGTTCCTTTTCTCTTTCTTTTTTTTTTTAAAAAAGCTTGGTTATGGTTACATGGTCATATGGGCATGGTTATGGTCATGGTTTTAATATGGAGCAATTTGACCAGAAAGTAATAATATGGTGATAGGACAGAGGCATGGGTTGAAGCATAATTAGGAATCACATGCAAATGTATCATATGGCGTTATCTTGTTTTACAAACAACAATTTTTAAGGAAAACCCTAATTATTCGTTTGGCCCTTTACCCATTTTCATGCCTTGTGGATAGATACCATTTTAACTTTGCTCTTCACTCTCTTTTATCTTACCCTACTGCCCAAAAAAGATCATCTTCAACCTGAAATTAACACAAGTAGCTGTTGAAACTAATCAAATGTCCCCATCAAATCCTACATCCTTCCCCCACCTTTCGTTCCTAGGATTCCTTTTCTTCTGCTCCTCTCTCTTTCTGTGTGAGATGTGAATATGATTAAATGGCAAAAACAAAGAGAAGATCCATCCGATAATCATTGAGTTCTCCCTTCAGTAGCTTAATTTACAAGTCATACTATTCACAGTTGACTTCTTTCCTGCCAGTGAACGAACCTTCCCATTTGGATATGTAGACAGACATATATATATGATGTTCTCATGTTTCATGCTCTTGCATGAGATTTCACTACAAAACAAACCCATATTTTCTTTCGCTTGTAATATCTCAAGTATATGCGGAAATGGAGAATGTCTGTCAGTTGGCAGGTTTTCAAACACCCATTGCTCCCTTCCTGCTGTCAATGGTAGGCGCCTGAGCTCAACTTTCTCGGTTCCTTTTCTTTCCTCTTTTCTTATTTTTAATATCAAGTGTCCTATATTATATTTATTTTGTAGGTTCTTTAGGTCATTTGTTTACGTTAATGCATCCTTGTTAGGCTATAGTATTTGCCTACCTCTTCTGGAGTTATTCTCGCATCTTAACCAGCAAGAAAGAGATATAAACTGTTGTTTCCTTTTTGTCCCTTCCTTCCTTCTATCTCTATCACCAGCCTTTCATCAAACAACTATTCTATGAAACAAGGAAAACGTCACTTCCGATCATAGCCTCGATATATCATCATTAACCTAGCAATATAGGCTGATTAGAGCTGAAAACCGTGAGGAATTAAAGGGATATTTAGCAGTTAATGATCAGCATTACAGCTACTTTAATAATCAAATATATAACTTGCTTGCCGTGCATGCATGCTTACTCCTTGTGTTAGGTAACTTGAATACAGATATTTTTACACCTCTGTCTCTGATAATTATTAATAGATACATGGTGGAAAGCTGTAATTTGAAGCAGAAACCATCCACACAGCTCTAGAAGGGCCGGTGGTACCAATTTGTGCTTAAAATCTAACTGATTCGATTTTTTGAGTGACTTCTACGTTTGTTAAAGAAAAAAAGTACAAATTCATTTACCAAACTTACCTGCAAAGCATTTCAATCATCATCATGAAATTATACTATCATTAACTCTTTCACGTTATGCACTTATTAATCTATATTTTTTCTGTAAACATTGCTTTGGATGATAACCTTTGATTGGATTAATAGTTTTATATTTTAATGAGAAACCCTGCAAATGCCTTAGTTTTTATTGATTTACTACATTGATGACTTTATTTTTGCATGTTTAACTTAGACAAGAGTACTATGTAAAAGCTCTAAATTGCAATTACCATGTTACGAGACTAGATTTAGTTGATTTACTCATAACTAACACTTGTTTAGATCAAATTTTCCCGACCAAACTTGCGTCTGTTTTGTCCTAATACCTTGATCAAAATGTAAGAGCACAAGAAGATAAGCAATGTCTAGAAAAAGACAAAACAAGGATATATATTTGTTTATCAAATGAAAATACAGACAAATACTACTTCGGTCGACGGCCTACTGTCGATTCCATGAATGCCAAACCACTGGCTTAGCTAAAGTTGGTTAAATTTCCTTTGCAGCACTGCTAATTTAGCAACTTAATAGCCCACCTAGAATTATACTCCTTTCACCTTAGAAAGAACAAGAATTCAGACTCTCTAGCTAGGTTGATGCATCAATTAACTTAATAGAAGGTAAAAACAAGTTATATATGGTTTCTTGTTTTATTATGTACAAGAACTTATATCTTAAAGCTTCGCTTTAAATTACCCTTTCCTTAATTAACATCCTATTATCATATATGTGTGTGTGTATATAATATTGCATAATGTTACATAGGATGTCACGTTACTGCTTCCATAGTTCAATTCGACAACCAGAGGTAGACGTTGAAGCATTTTCTGACGTTGATTCTTGCTTATTTAATTGTCTAGCTAGTAAATTTGCTTGATCCGATGGGTGGAAGACGTTGTTTGCTGCACTTACCGAGTAATTGTGGGTTTCCTTAGTAACATCTTCTTGGCTTAACTGAGAAGCAACAAACTTATCTAGCACCCTCCAATCAGTTACTTGATCAACTGCTTGCTCTGGATCATTACTTCGGTTATTAGCATAGAGTGAATATTGGAAGCTTTGGTTTCTTTTTTGATGATGAAGATGGTCTTCTTGTGCAAGTAATGATGATTGCAGAGTGGTTGCGTGCTGGTTTATGTCTAGTCCAAATGCTGTGCAGTTTACAGTGGCAGCTGCTTGCAGTAGTTTAGGGCTTTGTAGAAATGGAAGCTGAAGAACGTGATCGCGTGGAACCTGGTACTGCATATCTAGCTCTTTCTTGCAGGTGTATGAGAGATGATAACCCAAATCAGGCTGTGAACTTTGCTTAGGCGAATCCTCTTCTTGCATGAATGAAACTTGATCATCATACCAGCTGCTTGATTCGTGCTCACTCACTTTCCTCATGGTTGTTATTCTCTTCTTGAACACCCTGCATACCACCCAACCTTCTTCCTGCTTCGAGCACAGCAAGATCACACATAAACCATATGAAAGAAGATAAGGTTTGCAGAAAGCTTAAAACCATTAGCTTGTTTTAAAGAATCAATAGTTGCTTTTATGTTCTTAGCTAATAATCCGTGATTGTAATTAAGTTGGAACAATGTCAGCATACAAGGATTGAGTTGGTCTATGATTTAATTCCAGTTGGAGTTGCACCGACGTTCATAACATACATGAACTCCTTTATTGCAGCGAACAAACATTATATTAATGTTTTAAACTAGCCAAAACTCAAAACAATGAAGGGTGACTCAGTTTTACGGCGCCAATGCTTGTTTGGTTAGATGAATAAAATTTTTGGAATGCGAGAACTTGCCTGTGGAGTGCCATTTTCGTCTGTTTCAAGGCGGTACTCGTGCATAATCCAGTCTGATTTCTGTCCGTTTGGGGCGCGACCCTTATAAAAGACTAAGGTCTTCCTCATTCCAATCAAGTCATGCTTCGAATAGATCGCCTTGTCTCTTCCTGTTGCTTTCCAAAACCCAGCTGCAGTTGCTCTATTTGTGCGAGTACCTGTCGGATACTTCTTATCCTTATGGCTGAAAAAATACCACTCATCCTGATCATCTGTCCCTATTCGGCATATCTCTGTTCATGCAAACAAAACATAAAACGGTGGTTCATTAAAGGATTAAATTGCATTTGCTATTTGAAAAGAGTTTATGAATGAAATCAGATTTACCTTGAAGATCCCATGGCTCGATTTTGTAAAGGTCAACATCTTTAATAACATCAAGGTCGATCCTTCGTGAATTTACCTTCTTCCTAAGGTAGTAATCGACAAGTTCTTCATCAGTTGGATGAAACCGGAAGCCAGGAGGAACATGTGAAAACGTATTCATGTTCTCCTGTCGAATTAAGAGACCTTCAGTCCTGTATCCATTTACGCACACTCCATAAACAAAATACATTTTCACACATATCATCAGTTCTAGCATGATGATGAATTATTCTTTTCCTCACAACATGTTCAAAATGAGACTCTAAAGGGCCAAATTATCGTGAGCACGTAGTTAGTCGATAATTAGAGTTCCTGACCGAAGTTAAAACAAAGGATTGACTTGAGGTTTCCTGACACTAATGACTTTGGACTTGATGGGAGAAAGACTAACAATGTTACAAAGGAAAAGTTGGAACCTGATCATCATGAATACCACAACAATTGGTTGAACTCAAGAATTTGCTTCTCTTGAGGTTTCTATTGAGTATATCACCAAACAATTTCTCATCTCCTTTCCTTTAATGATTGCATAGGGAAAAAGACGAAGGGAATGAAAATAATATGATTCTGGATGCGAACATGAACCGAAAGTTTTCCCATAGAATCCCATACTGTATAATGCTGCACCAGACCTCTCCTAGCATGGTGAAGCTTACCTAGCTTTATGATGGTTCTTTTTTTATTTTATTTTATTTGGCAAGGGACATCTCACATGTATTAACTATGATGCAATATCGCTTTTAGAATGAAAAGTTATGGAAATCACTTTACATGTATAAGGAAAGCGAGAATTCAAGCAACATGTATATGGGTGATTAGGGTGAAAAATACAAAAGACAAAGCTAGAATTTTCATGCTAATCATGGTTGATTATCCGTTAATGTATGGTGTTTGCATATCATCAAGACAAAGCTGCATGAAACTACTCCTCGTTTCATCTCAAAAGTAAGATTTTCTTGAAATTATAGATCTAAACAAACATGCACAACAGCCGTACATTCTTAAGTTTATCGAATTATAGAAGTTTTAAAACAATTGTTCACCTTATAAACATGACCTTCATCAAAATATCATGAAACGGGGAGAGAGAGAGCGAGAACAAGCTCGTTTATGAAATACACCCAAGAACTTACGGATCTGAGTTGACCGAATCTTTCTTGAATTACAGAGGCAAAAATCCTCACTCCAAAACTGGAATGAATAATAGGATACCCTAAACTTGGTGCAGCAGCTCAATCTCACCCCAACTGTAGTGGAAGCAGCTCCTAAAAACACACAAAAAGACAACAAAAAGTGATAAACTGGAAAGATATTTCCTCGGGAATTGAAGCTCTTTTGCTTTTTGGTCGACTTGTCGGATCAGATCCCAAGAAATGGTAATAGGAAGTGCATGGGAGGAAAGGCCGAGAGAAGAATGGAAGAATGGAATGCAAGTAGGGTTATATAAGAAAATATAAAATAGTAGACGAGAAAGAGAACCCTAATGGCCAAATATTGTTATGAGATCATTAACTGTTTAGATGCAAAAAAAAAAAATCATAAGCTCTCATTGTCTGTGCTCTCACTGTCGAATTTCGCTAAATTGGTGGACAAGCT
Organism: Dalechampia spathulata; assembly: GCA_948192965.1. NCBI lineage: Eukaryota > Viridiplantae > Streptophyta > Magnoliopsida > Malpighiales > Euphorbiaceae > Dalechampia > Dalechampia spathulata. The sequence goes on along the minus strand of CANYBF011017861.1, from coordinate 17,448 downwards.
TCGAGGTCAGGAAGAAAAGGAGGCGCAAATATTGGCTCAATGAATAGTGAACTAATTAATAATATTCTCTAAATTCTCTGCTGTCATCTCTACCCGCAACTGATAAAGACCCTTTTCTTGATCTGGCTCAGACAGACATAGAGATCAAGAAAGACAAGAGAGACGATGGATTCAAAGGAATAGCAGCGGCACGGACCAATCAAGAATGCTTTTAAAAGAAACCAGAAGATCCAAAAGAAGGATTTTTTTTTTTTTGAAAAAAATAAAATAAATTGTTCAAGAACTGGTGGGTCATGACGTAATGGAACAGCCACTGGCCAAAACGTTCGCAGACAAGAAAGAATTAAAACAAACTCAAAAATAATCTCAATACTTAAGCTAAAGCAAAATATTTTATGGTAATCTTGATGTATTATAATCAAATTAATGAATATATTCTATTTTATAATTTAATTTAAGCAAGTCTAAGTCAAATATCATTCTTGGTCAGTGGAAATTAATTATTTGAAAGAAATAATGATGAATTAAGCAGTTAACTTTAATTTATTAGTGTTAATTGTGGAAAGGGGACCTAGACCGGTACAGCTAAAGCCAGAGCGTGAGGCTGCTGCCATTGATTTACTTCAAGTCTTAAACAGAGATAAAATTCTAGAATGATGATGTTGGATCCACCCACATTTGCTGGTCTCTCATAAATGGTCTAGAAGATAAAGAAGCACTGGTTCGCTAGCCTTTTTTATTTTATTTTATTTTTATGCTGTTGTTGCCTCGTCTACATATGGGTGAAGAGATTGGTGTGTTGTATCATTACCATAATTATAGTTCCCAGTCTGGGCAAATGTTAATTATCATAATTATATGTTATCTGATGCTAAAGTTTTGCTTGCTATAGTTGAACCATCCAAGTCTATTTGGTAAACCCTTCAGACCGCTGCCGGTAGTCCTTCCATTTTCATCAGTTTTTATATTATTTTCTCCGCAGATCATTTGACTAAACTCTCCTCTATATAACACACGCACACCCACTAGGGCGTCAACAAAAAAGCCAACCCCAACCATGAGCCCAACTAAACAAACTACATGAATCATTCTGAAAATAGTACAATCTTTATACTGACATAAGCACCCATACATATGCTTCAAGTAACAACGAAAACGATAGAGTTGGAAAAACATACAAGCACGTGTGAAATTAGAGTTATGTATGTTTGTATGTATAGGTTAATCTAAAAGGGATTTGTCTGAAATAATTATATAGAGAAGGGAGTGTGGCTTGTGATGTGATCTAGCGATGCAGATAAGAGAAAGAAAATCAGTAGAAAATGGTGATGGTAAATGAATTAAAACAAAGCACAATGTCCCTACTTAACTACCAAAACCACCCTTCACTCATTATCCTTGTTCACAAATATTATTCAAACGTATCCCTCCTGCTCGTCACCGTTACGTTTCTATCCCACTTCCTCTACTCATAATGTCATCACTCCCTTTTCTTTTCTAATTTCCAACCCTTTTTCAGCTACTTTCTTACGGAGCTCAAGCCCCGTTCCAACAGCTCCTAGTTTTTATTTATTCTCCCCTGTTCCCGCTGTTTTATGTTTTAAAATAATGTGTCTACAAGATGACAAAAAGCGTCAAATTTGACTTGGGAGTCTTGGAACCTATGGGATATAAGATTCTTATTGGTTCGTACGATCCATTCACATGTCTAGCCTTACTCTCGTTTGGTAAATACACACATACATACATATATAGCGATAAGTGGGACTTGGCTTGCAATTAGAAACCAGCGTCAACCAAGACGGATGAAGGGTAGATTTGCCGAAATTAGGGGGTTAGGCCTGGAGAATACAAAGCCAGGGAGCCGAGTCGGAGGTAGTGGGAGTGGAACACGCGAGAGAAGAACGAATGATGGCCTCGTCGTCACTGAGTCAGTGCGTGGCGGCTTGTTGTCTGGCCAAGGCCTAGCCAGCTATCATTAATCTCGCAACTTGCTCCTACTCATCTTTGCTTAGTTGTACATCTGGTCCCCCCGGTGGGTCCTGCTCGTTGCTTGGCGGGTCCAACGCCCTGTTTCCTTTATTTTCTTTCCTAATTAACAAATTAATAAAATAAACTGAAGGGGATATTTTAAATTTGATTATTAAAATTCTGATTACAATTGTAAATTCAAATATAGCTCACAGGATAATTAATTAATAATTAATAATTAATACACTGATTAAATGGGGTTGATAAAAGGAAAAGGGAAAAATGGAAAACATGGGTTGCCCCTAATCAATCAAATGGTTAGTAAAAATATGGAAGCTGGAGGGGAAATAATAGAGTGTGACGCAGATTAAAGCACAAAATGATAGCGCCATAAATGAGCCAAAAGCCAAATCATCATGACCGTGTGATAAAACAGCAGCATTTTCTATCTTCGTTTTTTTTTAACATTTATACGCGGTGAATTTCAATACTAATTGGAGTTGAGTTGTTATGTTTGTAGTCACTTACTGCTTGAAGCTTTTTCAATGCTTTTATTTTCATCTATTTTTCTCATTTTCTATATTTTTATTTTAAAATAACCTTTTTTATATTTTATTTTATTCAAACTCTTTAAATAAAAAATAACATTTAACATTTAAACCCTATAACTCAAAATATATGCTTTTGTTTATTTTTTTTATTTAAAGCAAATTATAAATATATGATTATATTTTATCATTTTAAAAATATCATTCTTAGTCTTATATAATAATAAAAATATAATACATATATAGATTTTTTGATATATTTTTCATATATATTTCATAAAATTATTTAAAATTTATCAATAAAAATTTAATGTATTTTTTGAAAATAAAATATGAGTTAATCTATTGAAAAAAATATGAGTTTAATGTACTTTTATCTTTATATCAATAATTATATGTATAATCATTTTTAATTATAATTTATCAACCATCAATTATTAACCATGATATAATAACTTTCAATTATAGATTACAAATAACAATTAAATAAATAAGAATCTAATAAGAAAAATTATGTCATTATATTGATTTAAATGTATTATTATCTGAAATTTCAAAGTAAATATTTTGAAAATTCTCTTTTTTCATTTTTTATGATGCATAGATATATAAATATAAAGATAAGTTACATTTTTATCTTTATTCTTATTAGTAAGGAATAAAGAAGCATCTATCATTTAAAAAAAGAAGTAAATACATATAAAAAATCATAAAAATTGATACAATTAAGCTTCTATTTTACACTTTAAATTGATGATTATGAAAAATCATTAAAATTACTTTTTTAACTATCATATTTATTAATAATATTTAAAAAATTTTGTTTATATTTGTAATTATTATTTAATAAATATAATATAATTTTTAATCATTATTAATATATACAATAACTAAAATTATATAGATATATATTTTAATTATTATTTATATTTATTGATTTAAAATTTTAAAAAAATTTAATTGTATTATTTTCTAATTTTTAAGTGATAAATATTGTCGTTAATAATGATAAAAGATAAAATACAACTAATTCGTATAAATATATGAGTGATGTGGGTCCTATGGCTTCATCATTACGGCTGTAAGAACATCATTGTTTGGGTTCGCACGTTTCGGATGCAGAGTGCAACTCCGTTAAGATCTGACGTGGCACCGTTGGGATGGCTGTACTTGGCCGCAACCAATAGGGATGCTGCTTCTGCAATGCTTCTAACTGGCCCACATCAGATTTCTCTCAGACTTTTAACTGGGTCCCATAATTCCCTACATACGCGGAGACGGGTTCTACTCCATTATCATTTATTTATTCTTTCTAATAATTTTTATAATATATATATATATATATATATATATATATATATATATATATATATACAAGTTTAAATATTATACACAATGTAAAGTATAATTACATTGGATGTTCAACGAATTTATTTAATTTTATTTTAAAAATTAAATTTTATAATTAAAAAAATGTAAAGAATATTAATAGAATGATAAGATTTTGTCTTTATTTGATCTAGATGCATGAACTAAAATAATAAATACATGATAAATAAGAGAAAATGAATGTTAATTTTTAATAAAAATTTTTCCCCTTTCTACTTTTGCATTATGTTGATTATTTAATTTGTACATAAAAATATAAACTGAATTTAAGTAAATTGTATCTTTTGTAAGGTAGAAAAAAGAGGAATGATTTTTTATGAATATATATGCATTACGAGTATACCAGAAAATTAAAATATTCTCAAACTAATTATATCTTTTAACTTCTAATTAAAAAACTATAAATCTCGGTATCCTTAAATTAGAGAACTAAAATCATAAAATAAAGAAAATGTTTTCAATAAAAAAGAATAAAAAGATATTTATTAGAAAATAAAGATACAGTGAAGACTTAAAATTTAAAAGATACAATTATTTAATCTAATAATATTGAATGAATGATTCTTGATGATGATTGAATTATCATATTTTTCTAATTTGTTTATTTTATTTATGTTTTATTAATTCCTTTATCTTCAAATAATTATCTATTAGTTCTTTAGTTTTGTGATCAAGGCCTCTATCTCGAGTTCCTAAAAATTTATTGCTTTATTTAAATATTTTGAATTTAGATTAGGCTAAAATTACTTAATGTAAGCTTATTAAATTAATGATTTAATTGTTAAATATTACTAATTAAAAGAGTACATAAATTAAATTCATTTAATTATCTTAATTAATTAAAAATATGATTTTAATATGATAGAATCAGTAGTGGTTGAAAATATATCAAAGGAAAGTGTAAAATGTAGGAAGGCAGAAGTATGATATACTCCAACAGAGAGTATGAATACTGGTAGGCCATATTTGATAGAGATATTTCACATAATCAATACGGCCTGCACAAAATCAAGCTGACGACACTTTACCAGCTTTTTATTTTATACACAACCAATATATATATGTATATATAAGAAAATACCCAGGAGAAGGAAGTTTGCTTGTTAAACCCTACAATATGTTCTTTCAAACCCCACTACTTTTACCATACTTATATGAACTTGATATTTTTCAAGATCTCCCAAACTTGTATTGGTCATGGCTCCTACATTGTGGTTACGGACCCAACCCACAAACGACATACGTCTCCGTGACAAACGAGAGCCATAAACCATTATGTTTATGCGGTCATACATACACGCATTCATGCATACAAACAAGTAAAAGAAAATGAATCATGCAAGAAAATATAGTTTTGTAATTTTCACGAATAATATGAATTATGGCATGTTATTTTGATGACAGATGTTAATTTTTTGATGTAGTTTCCGAAGAATATGTATAGTTTGTGTAGATATTATGTGAAGGTAGGTTTTATATTAATATCGGCTTTGACTTTCTTTGAGGAGTGCACTTTTGACCTGACACCATCTTCATCTCGCCATAATCGTTATCATAACCCAAAGCGTCAAATAAGTGATATGTCTGGTATATGGCATATTCAGGTGTGGAAGGTAGAACGACTGTATCTAAGATCGCTAATTCAGGTTAAACTTTTTATTTATGAGTTAAATCTTATCAACTAATCAGCCATTTTACTTAACTACGTTCTAGATGAACATTACGGTACCTGACCAAAAGATGATCATCATCACATGTATGTAATAAGAAAATTATATATTTTGAATAACCGAGACTTCAAAACTGTCGATTGCAGGTTGTAATTAATAATAATCAACTTAAACCCATCACGGAAAACCTATTCGTGAAGTGACTTTAATATGAAAAGCACATGGTTTTGGTATAGTAAAATATGGAAGATGCTGACCGCTGATGGTAGGTCTTACCTGAGTCTGATAACGCAAGCTTAATCATTTGAAAGGTTCAAAGGAAAAAACCCAAAAAAGCAAAAAAAAAAAAAAAAAAAACTGACCATTTGAATGATATGATTAAGGATGTTGAATACTATAGTATATATTTAGTTCCACAAATATTCATCAAGTTAAAGATCAATTTCTTCACTTTGCCTTTCATATGTGGGTATTACATCTTAGTTTAATTCGCTGTCATCATTCTTTTCTGCCATGAAAAAGAAAGTGTTATTGAATTCATAAAAAAATAATTAAAAAGTGAAATTAATAATTAATTGATTATTTTACAATAAAGAAAATAAGTCAAGTTGTAATCAAATATAATAATTAATTTTAAAAGATATGTTATATTGGGACGAAACTTTTACACATACGACCAATTCTTAGGTAGATGATTGAAACGTTTGGCATCCTGAATCTTTTTGGGCAGATACAAAGGGTGCATGTGATATCGAAAGGACATGCCAAGTCCCCAAATATTGAGCCCTTTTTGAAAAGAATGGGAAGTTGTTTAGCTAAGATTTGATGAGAGCGTTATGGTTGGAAGTCAGCTTCAAAATAATAACATTCTACTGTATGTATGAAAGGGAAATGAGAACAATTAATAAATATATAAAAAGGGGTTAGATGATATGATATGAGGATGAGTTTTTTTTTTTATGTAGAGGAATGGTGTGATGAGGATCAAGTGGGTTCTCTTAGATGGTCAAATCCATTTTCAAAGGCAGATTCTGCATCCAGAAGCCTTTTTCTTTTACAATAATATGTTTTATCGTACAAGGCCCATATCTACTAAACCTTCGATGCCCAAGCGACCGGCTCGTGTTAACCAAAACAGTTATCGGTACTTCTGAGACAAGGCTAACAGGGGAGGCCATAAACTAAGGAACAATGGTAGGAAGAGCCAACTGCTTGGGATTGTTTCAGAAATGAAGATTTCAACATTATACATAAATGAAATGTAAGCTCAGAAAAATCCTCAAAACCTGTTATAATAATTTATTTTTATCATGGAATCTCAAACAATTAACCTAAAAGAATGAACGCAAGTAACAGATCAAAACGTTGCAACTCCTGATCTTATTATTGTTATATTCACTGATTTTAAACTTCATCTAATCTTTCATAAAATTGATATCTTCATATTTGATGTTATTTTTTGAAAAAACTATTGTCATTTCTGCAGTATTTAATGTTTTCAAATTGTATTTATTTTCTGTTTATTTTTGAAACTGCTTTTAGGTCATCTAAATTAATCAGCTAGTCTAGTTTTACTCCAATAAAATTAAATTAATTTTTAATTTTTTAAAAATTAATTTATCTTCTGCTAGTGCTTAGAAAATTCAAAATTAAAATCGGATCAAAATATGAAAAAGTAAATTAAACCAAATTAATTCGATTTAGTTTTGGTTCAGTTTATTCCATATAAAATTAAATATTAAATAAATATATATATTATTTTTACCGTATTAGAATAGACAGTGAGCTTTGGCCCAACGCCTGCGAATCTTCAAAAGGTCAAAAAAGCAAACTTACCACTACACCACCCACACAATTATTAAACATTTTCTCATATAATTCGATGGATTTAATTCCCAGAGCAAAATCATTGAATTTTTTTATATTTAAAATCAAAATTAAATTGAAATTTATAAAATTGGTTGTTGATAGATTTTTTGGATTTGAAGATCCGTACTGTTTGACCGTTACGTTGAGACTTACAAGTATGTTGCGAAAAACGTAAGCAATCTGGAACAAAGAATAATAAGGGAGGAGCTTACTGATAAAAAATCCCCTTGTTACCTTGGCGATTCTTTGCTCGCTCAAGTTTGCTGCAACTTCTGGCTTACATCCATTAATTCTTAGTGCTCATAAGCTTGTGTGCACTAAACTGTCTGAAAATCTCAATTTTTGGAAAAAATTAAAAAAAAAATCAAGTCGAACTCGTTTGATTTAGACGAGTCGTTTGGTCCCAAGACCCGTGTTATAGGCGATCATTACTTGTGATGCGGTGTCACCGACACTAGAAGCACCAAGACAAAAAGCTTAATGAAAAAAGGAAAGACATCATAAAGCAGAAATTTACTTGGAGTTTAGAAATTGAATGTTGGAATCTCCAACTCCCTCTCGGTATGTGGGTCTGAAATTTTCCCAAAAATCTCCTAAACTCTTTGTTCTTTTCTTTCCAAATTCATGTTCACGCCTAAGTTAATTATTTCTTTCAGCTCTCACTGCTAGATAGAGATGCCTCATCTGGCCCATCACATTCCTTTCTAACTACCATATTCGCATCTGTTTGCTGTTTTCTTTTGGTAGAATTTGTTTTAACCTCGGTAGAGCCTGCTTGTCTGTCTAACGGACGCTCGGATTTATTTTGTCCTTTCTTTATATTCATGCATGTGAAGAGTGAAGCCATGTCGCTTCTTGGACTTGTTTGTGAGTTGTCCCCGCTCTCTCCCAAAATTTGAACATAATCATCAAATTCACGGGAAGAACAGTAGAATAAGGCCAATTTTCATTTTCTTCATTACCGGATCTTGTAGTATATACACTTGCATGAAACGAATTCACTAGCATGATAGAGCGTACAAACTTTCAAACCCAAGTTCTTAACACCATCCTGATTAAGCTTCCACGTTTATTCTTACAGAAGATATGGTTATACGTATCAAAACCCAAGCATAGAATAAGCACTCTATATATTACCAACGATGGAGGATACTTCACACTCATGGCTTAAATCGTAATTAACACTAAATAACAGTCCTGCTTAAAGCTAACCATGAAGAGAGGCATAATTATTGACCAAGGACAAGGCGTTGCTGGTCAAGTGTGCAATATTCACAATCCGTTTTCTGACGAGAGTCTTCAGCTGGCCATTCATCTTATTCCCTGCAAACCCATCACTGCAGGTGCTCTCATCTGTCAAGGCAGCACTAACCCATGTTTGTACGTCATTAATCATCAGCTTAAAATTAGAGCCTTTAGCCTTACCCAGTTCATCAATGGATTTGCTCATCTCATCTACCGAGTCACTTAACTCCTCCATGCAATCTCCCATGGCTGATGCTTCTGTAGGTTTCATTCCATGGTCTTGGGAGAGCTTTTGGATCATTGTCGAAGTTGATTTTGCAGACTCTAGTGTCACATTAAGGGCTGTACTGGCTAGGAGCTTGGGGCTGGTCTGAATTTTGCTTGCATGAACAGAAAGGGAACTGTAGCAGAGTTTAGGATATATAGTTGTACTACAAGATGTTCTTATGAACTCGGTGCTGGTTGTTGGAGCGAGGTTTCTAGCTGCCGAGCTATAGGTTATGTGGAAAGTAATGACCGGAAGAAGAATGAAAAGGAAGTGAGAAAAAGATGCAGAGGAAATTCCTGGCATGACTCTTTGGAAGCTCTGTGTCTTGATTTGTTATTAAAAGCTAATGCTTGGTGGTGATGATGGAGGAGAAGTTGACGTTATATAGGACTGACATAACACGTCGAGGACAATTATGGGATTTGCAAAATCCAATGCTAGTACCAATTGGGATAAAGCAACTGTAGGGATTACTACTACGTAGTAATAAATAATTTTATTCATATTTGTTGACTTGAAGAGCTAATAGGTTAAAACTTCCTTCTTTTTGGGATCTCTAAGCCGTTGGAATACCAGCGATGGAGCATCCCTTAATTTTCGGAGAAATAAAATAAACTATTCAAAAATCAAAACATCTTGAAAAGAATCGAAATTGCAAGTGGGAAACTCGGAAACCCAATTGGTTTTGGCATGTATTTGTAGGGTCTTAAGATGAATATCAACTGGCAAGCTTTGTTTACCACCTCGGCCGACATTGATTCATATCGCAACCTTTACTCCCGCCGCCATAACTCCTCCCCCCCTTATCTGAACCCTCTGCTCCACTTGCATCCAGTACACACTCACCATCGTAATGAAATTCTCTTTTGCTTTCTTATTATTTTAGATTCCTTTTGAATTATATCTTGAGGATCGTGGCTCACCAAGATGGCTTCTACGAATCGGTCCATAAAGGCAACTGAGTTACACCCACACTCAAATGTGGGGTAGTATTGTATCCATGTCCAATAAATCCATACAAATAATTAGATGTATAATCATATTGGATAACTCATCATCTAATATTAAATAATCTTTTAATTAATTTTGAATTAAAATATATAATAAATAAAATAAAATCTAATATTTTTATGAAAGCTATATAAGGAAAGTTATACAACTGAATTTGTGTAAATTACTATTAATCTATATACTAATTTGATAATTCAGTTACATAGACTATATTTTGTAGTTTAGTATTTTAATTTAGTTAATTTATTTAATTGATTATGCATCTATCAGCTAAATTAATATTAACTTTAAAATAAATAAGTCTAAAAGAGAAACCATCATTTTCATATAAAATTATTCATATGATATTTAAAATTAATTTATTTATTAGGCTTAATTTTATTTATATATAATTTTATTATATGAAAATAAGTGTTAATAAATTTAAAATAAAATGTAAAATTTTGATTATATTTCTTAATTTTTCAATGATTTGATATTGAGCTAGAAGTTATGTATATCACATTAACCCCTCATATCAATAACTCTATACATTACATTAATCTAACTAGGTTTGAAATAATTTATATAATATAGATAATTTTGATAAATATAAAATATATAAATGATTTATTTTTTTATTTTAAAAAATTATAATATATATCAATAAAATTATAATATTTCACAAAAAATTTATGATATTTACATTAATAATTAAATCTTAAAAAAATTTTATATATTTATATAATCATAAATTTATAAATTATATAATTACAATTAAATTATTTATATTTAAATTAACAAACAAATATACAACTTTGTTAATAAACTAATTTAGGAAATTAAAGTAGTAAAATATTATCTAATTTTGAATTGAACTTTTATTAGATAAATCTTATTAAATAAATTGTAACTAAATTTTATTAAGACTAATGAATGGTTTGACTTATCTGCATTTTACTTATAATTATAATTTAACAGAATAATTATTTGTCTTAAATATTATGTATGACGAAATATAGACTTGTTTCCTTTTGAGAGAAATTAGCATGACATAGGCATGCTGATTTATTTAATGTTGATAAGAAGGTAGCAAGGATTGAATTTCAGAGTGGCCTGATGTTTCACCGGTTTTGGCTTTGTAAAGGACAAGCGCAAGTTCAGGGCAGCCGATGTATGATACCCACAAGATATGAATGTACGTCTTCCCACTTGATTACTTGTGGCCAACAATAATTGAACTAATAATAATAATAATAATTCATGCTTGCAATCTAAAGATGATCCATCATTCAGCTATAATTAAGAAAATTATCTTTAAAATGTGGGAATTAATCATTAATGCTACTTTTGCTTGATTATGCAATTATGAAGACTACACGCTACAGTCTCTGTCCATGGACGCTTTCAAAAGGAGTGGATTTTGCAGAATTAGTTTAATAACTGTTGTCTAAAACTATAGTAGAAAAAGGGAAAAGAAGATGCTCAAATTACGGCCAAACCAGACCATACAAAGAAGAAATCTTGAAAAAATCTTTGAAGCATCAACACTATATTAATCAGATACCTCCTTTTAACAAAGCTTAGTGACCTTCCATTGTTTCCATTTTGGACGCAGACTCTCTGCCACGTATCCTTTCTCTTTTCCTTGTACCCATTTTGATATACTCAAATTCCATGTTGACTGTGTGCTACTGCTCTATGAACTTAAGAAAGGATACGTATATGTTACATGTCATATTAATGAAAATATCCATCCTGATAACTCTTCTAAAAGAATACCTCAACTCGTCAACTAAACATCCATCCATCTCTCTTTTTAGATGTTAATTTATTCCTTTCCGTGACTATGTAGCATGTCTTGGCGGTTCTCTGTTTTCGATTCTCGTGATGCCATTAAAGCCAAAGTTCGTAGCATTTGAAACTAATTAATTGGTCTCGCCAATTTAATCCTTTTCTTCACGTCCTTGGAGTAGAAGAAAAGGTGCAGATAAGTTCAGAGTTCACGTTAAAGTTAACCACTTTATCCTCATCCTGGGTGAAGCTAAGAAGATGATCTTTGTAATTGAAAACGATTCAATGAGACAAAATCTACGGGCGACAACATTATATAACATGTTGTCTGTATATTGGGTAAAGAAAATGGACCACAGAAATTGACAATCAACGCCTCTTCACCCCATAACATGAACTGCTCAGTAGCTTGTTAACGTGATCGTCATGATCATTTCTTTTCTTGGGTTCTTGATTGATATGTATGAAACGCCAGTGCATGTGAATCACTCCTGCCCTATCTTTCCTTCTCCACAAGCATTGGCTTTTTTTTTTTTTTTCTCTCATCTTTGTATCAGTCAATAATTCTAGAATTACTGCCCCCACAGTTGGCCTAAAAGGGGTTTCTTTAGTTGAAGGACACCATTCGTAATCCCTTTTAAAAAGGGTTATTGAGACCATCATTTACTCACTTAGCTTTCTCGCTCTTTTTTCAGCCTCAAAATCATACAACTATGAAATATCGTTGCCATAGTACTTGTCTAATGATCAACATTATCCTTCTTCTATCTTTCTTCTGCATTGGAAATCACCCTTGTTTTGCTGCAAGTGATGATTTTATCAAAACATCATGTGGGGTTACAAGATATCCAGAGCTATGCTACCAAACTCTATCAGCTTATTCTAGCAACATTCAAGATGACCCTTTACAACTAGCCAATGCAGCTCTAAATGCGACTTTAGAAACAGCGGAATCCACCTCAGATAGTGTACTAGAGATGTGGAAAGCTCAAAATCTAAGCCGGAAGGAAGCTGGTGCCATCAGAGATTGCGTGGAAGAGATGAAAGATTCAATTGACGAACTGCAACAATCTTTAATGACGATGAGAGATCTTCAAGGCCCAGATTTCGAGATGAAAATGAGCAACATACAAACATGGGTGAGTGCGGCTTTGACAGATGAGGATACTTGCATGGATGGTTTTGAAGGGAATTCTATGAATGGTAAAGTGAAGAATACCATAAGGAGCTATATGGAAAAAGTTGCTCAGTTAACCAGCAATGCGCTAGCTCTTATTAATAAGCTAGCTTAATTCGATACAATTATCAATCACATACACTTTTGTTAACTCATTGGAATGCTGTACATTATATACCCAGTGGGGTATGTATTAAGCAATTAATAAGGGATTTAGGGGTCTAGTAGATGGCTAAATATTCTTTTATCATGTAGTTGTGGTGGAATATTTATCGAAGTTTTTGTTAGTTTTGTTTTGGCACAACATTTTCTCTCTTCAATGTTGCTTCATGGATCGGTTAGTCTTGTTTTAAAAATATTTCGATCATAAAATATGAACTCTTTTCTGGCATACAAGGAGCCTTTTTGGTTATTGAGTGGGAGCAGAACATCAAGAAAAAGGAAGAAGAATTCAAACTTTGAAAAACAAGAGGCGACTCTTTCGACATAAATTTATTTATAGTTTAAAACATAACTATTATAATATTAATAAGAAGATGATGGAGAAAAATAGGGGTTTCAAGGAATAGGTAAGGTAAAATTGTAATTTTAAAATAAAAATAAATATGAATGAATAAGAATTTCTCTAACCTAAATTCTATAAGGATCCATAGAGTTACATTTAAAATAGACTAGAAGTTTATTTCTTATGCATATTAACCTATTCCTTCAAATAAAAATGATCTGAAATACTCTTTCTCTACTACAATTCAACATTCCTTATACTAGAATATATTATAATTGCATCCTTATATACCAAAATCATATGGTAAAGTTGATTGATGAGCCTTAACTATTAGGGCATTTTTCTAATTAGGGGATAGTAACTTTGGTCCAGAAGAGGAATAGACTAGTGGCACAATATCACATGTATATTAATTACAAAGGGATGTGGATTTTCTTTTTCATTGTATGCGTATGAAGCCAATATGACAGAATCGAACCATTTACTAGCCAAGAACATAAATTCTACTAACATTTCGAGCCATGATTTCTTGAAACGAATCAAACCATTCATTCTAACTCATTATCCTTCTTTCTTTTATGTCGATTCACGATCCATAATAATGTTTATTACTATTTTCGGTTAAAAAAAAAATATAAAATCTTGCAAAGATTTTCTGGAGCATGACAATATAGCGTCACGTGAGGAGAGGGCGATGTGGGGTAAGGGTCATCCCCTGCCCTTTAAATTATATTAGAAGTGGGAAAAGAAAACCGATGATCCAAGTTAACTAGGTTTGGATAAGCAGTACATGCAAGTATAGGCATGTGGTTAGGGGCGGAATGATCTCCAAGGGCAGCGGCACCGCTCCAGCAGAAACTAACGGCGGCGTGTTCTAGACATCCAAAGGGTGCCCATGCATGATCCGATCAGGGCATTTTTTTCGTCTTTACCAAAATCTCAAAACACGGCCTCTTCTGACATATCCTGCGTTTAGATTTGTCAACAGTTTCCGGACCTTACAAAGGTTTCCCACGTGGCTGCCCCTTTAGCCCTTTGACTTTTCCTTTACTTTCATTCGTTCATCATGTTTCCTTGCATAGTTAGGTAATTAGCGGCAAACAGATCACATTACATTTTCTTTTATTATGAATTAACAATGAAAGCAAGATCCTTACCCGCACTCTACCATCACATGTTCGTCAGTTACTTGGCTTTAATTCAAGTTTAACAAAGCCTGAACAATCAGCACGTGCACTGTTTGAATCATGGGGCAGTCTGCAGATGCACACATGTGCTGAACCCTACAAGTATCCATGGCATTTTTCCCTCATGGAGCTGAAACCTTCTTTCTGTTCTTGGAGATTAAAGAAATGGAAACTAAAGCGATCACTGGTTCAAGCTTTCGAGTTTCTGCATTACTTGTCACTGTTCTCATGTTCATACCAAACAATGTGCAATTCTCATTAGCCATTACCTCCACAAAAACAACCTACCGAAATTACCTGAAAACGGCATGCAACTCCACCACCTACCCAAACCTCTGCTTCAAAACTCTCTCCCCTTACGCCTACTCCATCCAGGCCGATGACCTCAAGCTTTGTAACGCTGCATTGACCGTCACCCTCCAAACTGTTGAAAAAAACGGACCGGATAAAGTAGGGTCATAACTAAAATTTGAGAAAATAAATTATTGAATACACAGATTTACGTGGAAAAGCTCCAAACAAATTAGGGTAAAAACCACGAATAAAGGATCGAAGAATTTTATTAAAAAGAAAAAATAATTTGGAGTTACAAATGAATCAAAATAAATTAACTCTCAAATATTTCTTTCACCTCCCTATTTTCTCTCGTATTTTGGGATGAGGATTTGGGATTTCTACAGGATGCTGGGATGCTTTTGCCTATGCCTTCCTCTGCCTATTTATAGGCAGAGGGTACGCGTATAAACCGCGTATAAACCGCGTACCCAGCTACAATTGCTGACCTTTTTTTTTCAAACAATTGGGTGCCCACCCTTTATTTTCCTCTTTTTGTACCAATATTTACTTTGACAATCTTCCACTTGAAGATTTGATTGAGAATTAATCAGATCTTCACACCATTCTTTCGTACTTGTCTTTCCATGCTGCTTATGTTTCTGTCAGGCCACTAGAAGATCGACACCACACAAACTTGTCAGTGTTAACTGTCTTTGTCACCTTTGTCATAAAGTCTGCCAGGTTGTATTTAGTATGAATTTTCTACATATCCACCGTGCCCTCTTCCACTTTCTCACGAACGAAGTAATACTGAACTCGTATGTGCTTTGACTTGGAATGAAAAACTAGATTCCTTGCAAGATGCAAGGCACTCTGACTGTCACAAAACAGAACTATTTTTCTTGTTTGTGCTCGAGTTCTTCCATTATCATTTTCAACCATACTGCTTCTTTACTAGCTTGTGTAACTGCTACATATTATGCTTCTGTTGTTGAAGTTGCCACAACTAACTGCAGTTTTGATACCTAGCTTACAGCTCCACCAGTAAGTGTGAACACATACCCTGTTGTGGATTTGCTTCTATCAAGATCACCTGCATAATCTGAGTCAACATATCCTCTAACAATAAATCTGATTCCCCATAACACATAGCAATATATGAGGTCCCCTTAATGTATCTCAGGATCCTCTTCACTGCATTCCAATGCTCTCTGCCAGGATTCATCATATACCGACTCATTACTCCCACTGTATGTGCAATGTCTGGTCGTGTACAAATCATTGCGAACATTAAACTCCCCACTGCTGATGCATACGGTACTCGAGACATTTCCATCCTTCCTTCTTCATTGCTAAGACACATACTGGAGGATAACTTGAGACTAATAGGAAAAGAGGTAGAAATTGGCTTACAGTCTTGTATGTTGAAGCGTCGCAAAACCTTCTTCAAATAATTTTTCTGAGAAAGTCAAATCTTCCTGTTGCTTCTGTCTCGGTGAATTTGCATCCCTAGAATCTTGGTTGCTGGTCCCAAGTCCTTCATTTCAAATTCCCTAGCCAACTGTGCCTTCAATTCTTCAATATGATCTTTGTTGGGGCTTACTACCAATATGTCATCTACATACAACAGCAAGATAATGAAATCACTACCAAACCTCTTGAAATATGCACAATGGTCTGCATTCAGTTTGTTGTATCCAAGGCTCATGATGAAAGAATCAAATCTCTTATACCAACACCTCGACGCCTGTTTTAAACCGTATAGAGATTTGTTCAACCTGCAAACCAAGTTCTGCTTTCCTTTTACTTCAAAACCTTCTGGCTGGAGCATATAAATTTCTTCTTCAAGATCTCCATGAAGAAAAGCTGTCTTCACATCTAGCTGTTCCAGATGTAAGTCAAATGTAGCACATATTGCCAGAACTACCCGAACAGTTTTCGGTCAAACCACAGGAGAAAATATAATATACGATTCCATTATGGAATCCTGTAATATATGATCCAGCATGCCTTTCCTCATTTTCTCTCGTTCTGTTAGGCATTCACACTCCCAGATGTCATGAATATGCTAACATACGAGAGTATCAAATGGAATCTCAAGCAAGAATCATGAAACTCAACAGATAACAAGCTCATGGCATCAACAAATAGGCAAATAGGGGAATTCAATCCCCAATCATCAAGTACTAAGCCATACTTGGCTTAAAAGCAATCAAAGAAGCAAAGAACAACTAATACTCAACAACACTAACTAGCACGAACCTGGTAGAAGTAAAGCTGTTAAGGTCTGATCACGTCTCTAAGCTTCTATGTCACATCCAGCCCACCGGGATAACATGCTCCCGTCGAATATACAATGACTTCCCCTCCCGGAAACCATCATATACCCAACAAGGGATGACCGTCATCTAAGTACCATGCATGTGAAAATAATAATCAAGGGCAAGCAGGCAAAAATGAATTCGGGGCGCGTCACGACATATACACTTATTACAATCCCTGTCTACAAAACAGATAATTCATTAATTACATATAATTCATTACTACTAAGTCCCTGCC
>CANYBF011017826.1:0-11783 GCA_948192965.1 Dalechampia spathulata | reverse complement strand
TGTGTTTTTTATATATATATTTATTTTGTATATTATATATATATATATATATATATATATATATATATATATATATGATTTTTAAGAGGTGATTAAAGTTTATGTTTGTATAAAAACAAAATATTAACTAACATAATGTTTAAATATGTATATATATATATTAATGAATATATTTCATTTTATTATACCATATTATATTTCATTATATTAAATTAAATTATATTTTATTATAATATATATATTATATATTTTGAGGTATTTTGTTTTAGTGGAGGGAGGGGGAGTAAATGAGTGTGTGTGTGTGTGAGGATAAATGGTGGAATTTTTCTTTAACAAAAATTAGATTAGAGAGGAAAATTCCTCCACCACTTCTTTTTAATTTTCAAGCTTATCCCTTCTTCTTAGCTTCTTTTTCCACCAAACCCATCTTCAATAACCACACATCTTTTCCCTTCTTCTTGCTTGTTTTCTTTAAACCAATATAAAACTACCTTATCCTCTCAATTTTCCATCAAAGCTTCCATCTTTTCTCTTCTTTCGTTCTTTTATTTTCCTCTCAACCGAAACACTTTTCTTCTTTTTTTATTTTCCAGCCAATCATCATCTAAATCTTCATGCATGTGGGTTTTGTATAATAAATCAAGCTTTGGTATTCAATCAAGTAAAGCTAGGATGATGGAATTTGCAAATAGCTGGAGGCGTTTGTTGTTCGGTGAATTTTAAAAGTGGGAGGAAATTATGGCACATATTATCCTCTGTTTCTTGCTTGCTTCTTTAATTTTTTTTTGAATTAAATTTTGTTTTGAAGTTAGAGTTGGTTATAAAAGAAGAAAACATGTGTTATGATGGGTTGGGAGTAAAGTGTGATTTGTGTGGGTATTGGCGTGATTTTTATCTATTCTTCTTTTATTTTTGTTGGTTTGCTGCAATTTTAATTCTATTTTTCTACTCTTAAATTGGTGACCAATTTTCCCTCATGTTGGTCTGTTAAAATAAAGGATTTAGAGCTTGTGAACTTATATATGATAAAGCTTAACAGGTTGGATTTTTAGTTGAGTATTAAGACTTGAATCAGGTCTTTAAAACCTATTTTAGTATGGTTTTAAAACTGGATTTGTTTTATTTAAGTTGCTGCCTAAACAGTTTGATAATATACGGTTCCATAAAAGGATCGAAAAAATGTTGATAAAGGAATTACATTAAATCAACTATCTTAATAAAGGAATTAAAATAAGTATAATATATTATTTTTAATTTATTTTAAGCTAAAGGGATTTCTATCATTAATAAAGGAAATAAGAAATTAGTTTCAAATTATTAAAAGTTAATATATATATATATATATATATATATATATTTTAATTAACATATGAATTATTTATTTAAATGAAGGGATTATTATATGTATAATATATTGTTAAAAAAAATGTTTCTTAAATTTAGTTTTCAATAATGTAAGAATTTCATTATTTTTATATAATATATTTTGTATTTAAACTTAGGTTATATGATAGTTAATTTAGTTAAAATGATGGTGTTTTCATTTCAAATGCTATTATAATAAAATAATATGCTTGTATATGCGTGGATTATAGATAATTAATATTGATAATCAATCTTTTAATTAAATATGGGTAATTGTATTATGAAATAGGTGGTTCTGAGGATAATCAACGAATACCATCAAGCAATTTAGACAAGGGGAAAGCTATTACAGGTTTGTGCTAGTATTCCTCGATCATTAATTGATCAATAAAGGAACATTATTAATAAATTAATATAATGATATTAAATGAATATTTATATAATTTATGTCACATAATTCTCATGCATAATCATAACTGCATCATTGCATTAAACATAGTATGGCATAACATGGAGAAATAAGGAAAGAGGAAAATGAGCGAATGGGAGGAAATGTTAAATGGATATATACTGGGCTATGAAATGAATTCCTACGGGAATTGAACGGAACGGAAAATGAAAAGAAAAGAAAAGAAAAGAAAAAGAATATTAAATGGGTTCCTGTTTGTTAAATCATAGAAATGAAATAAAATGAAATGAAAGACCTAGTATAGAAATGTGCACAAATAAATGAGATAATGAAATGATAATGGCAAAGGAAAATCTGAGGGAGAGTGCAATTCATAAATTGCATTCTCAAAAGCATATTTCATCGCATTTAATATTATTGATGAAATAATATTATGAAATATTATAACTGATAGTATGATGTGAATGGCTAGAAACGGGTAATGGTTATGAATGAGAATTAACGGAAAAAAAATAATAAAAATGGATATAGGTGATAATTTTATTCATTAATGGTATGTGGTATTATTAAATGGTATAAATGCTGAAATATTATGTTTATATTAAATTGTTATTTTTAATGTTATAATATTTACGATTATTATTTTACTAGCACCACTGAGTTTTATACTCAACGTTTGTCTATTGATGAACGTAGACACTAGCAACACACGAGAGCACAGGATATAGTAGTGTCAGTAGTTGATCTAGAAACTCTGATAACAGACTTGAAATTCAAAACGGACTTCTATTCTTTGAACAACATGCAACTCACTTTTTTGGTATAATGACAGTAAATTAAATAATACAGATAAATTACTATGTTTGGAATTTTTATAAGATTAACATTATGATGACACCAGAGATATTCTACATAAATGAAATAATGTGTGTATGTTAAATATTTAAGTGTGTGGTTTTTAATAAATGTTTAATTATCTTTTAAAATAAATTGATGGATTATTTTTAGTTGGTAGTTTATTATGTGCAAAAAAAAAAAACTTTACATTTTTGTTAGATTAAGATTTTAATCCTTTGTAGGGTGATTATTAATTTTCTAAAGTAGAGAATTGTTAATCATGCTACGGGAGCATGTTACGCAGCCAAAAGACGTGACAAATTGTCTCCAAAGGTGACATTACCTCCCTTATACTTTTCAAGATTGGAGAAGAGGCTTGCATTGCCAATCATATGCCTTGAGCATCCATTATCGAGATACCATTTATTTGAACTGATCTTGGATCTCAAGCATACCTATTAAACATAAATGCATTTACTTGTTTTTAGGTACCTAAATGTATTTGGGTCCTTGAGGGTTAGAAACATTTATATTATCATTCCAATGCATCTTCCTAATGAAATATCTATTAGTTGTATGCCCCTTTCTATTATAATAATGATATATGATATTCTTAAATCTAGAATGATTATGCACATATTTCCTTTTGAATGCATGAGAATGATTATGATTTCATGAACATGAACAATCATGTACCTTATTAGTATGTATTTTGTTTGTTTTAGGATTAGTATTTTTCTTTTTAACATCCTTTGGTTTTTGTGTTGAAGTAAAAGCTTTGACAAAAACCATGCTTTTAGGGGTGTAGGAGGAGTTTTGATTAAATTCAATACCCTCTGTGTTACCACTAAGTTTTTAGTGTTTCAAAATAAAATCAGTTTTAACACCACCTTGTTCAAATCTAGAAAGGTTGTCTTTTAACAAATCTCTTTCTTTCAAGATCTTAGCATTTTCATCCTTTAAAATCTTATTTTCCTTTTCAAGGCCTTCAAGTTTTATTTTATAATAATCAAATTCAGTTTGTAAAACGGTTTTCTTTTTTGAAATGAATGCAAACTTACACTTAAGTAATTGATGCTTCTTAGCTAAGTTTTCATACTTTCTTAAAAGTTCTTCTAATGCATCACATTCATCATCATCAAGTTCATCATTACTGTAATAAGATTGAGATTATGTGGTTACCTCATCATTTTCTTCATTATCCAAGAATGCTATAAAGCAAAGATTGGTTGCTCCTTCATCACCAGACACTTCCTCATTTGATTCACTATCATCATCCTACGTTACCTTCAATGCCTTCTTTTTGAAAGGCTTGGATAATTTGTTGAGGTGAGGGCATTCATTCCTTAAATGTCCTGGCTTGTTGCATTCATAGCAAACAACTTGATTCCTTCAAACATTGTCCCTTCGGTTGAAGTCCCTTCTTTGCTTAAATGGCTTCTTGCTATCCTTTTCAAGCTTCTTCTTCTTTATAAGAAAATTCTTGGCATGTTTGGAGAGGAGGGCTACTTCATCATCAATCTCCCCTTCGCTTGTGGTAGAGGTATCTTCTTCCTTCAAAGCCTTAAGTGAAATCCCTCTCCACTTATCTTCCTCAACTCTTTGTTTTAATGTAATCTCGTGTGTAAGGAGTTTCCCTAGAAGTACATCGGTTTATAGAACCGATAAGTCGTTTGCTTCTTTAATAGATGTCATTCTAGCCTCCCAATCCTTCTTACGTAACACCTATAAGATTTTGTTATTGATGTCTTCTCTTTGATACATCTTGCCAAGCTTCATTAGGCCATTTGTGATCACCATGAGTTGGTTGTACATTTCAGAAATTGACTCATTTGCCTTCATTATGAATAGCTCGTATTGATATATCAATAGTTGAATTTTCTTGTTTCAAATTTGATTAGTTCCTTCATGATGAGTCTCCAACCAGTCCATATTTGTTTTGCCATGACACAATGTGATACTCAACCATATTCCTCACGACTTATGGCACAATACAGTATGTTCATTACCTTTTTATTCTAAAAGTTTACTTTTAATTCCTCCCTGGTGCATTCTTCTCTAACTTGAAGAGAAACAACATCGTCAATTGTAATTGTTGGAGGTAGGAACTCATTCACCATCAAGTTGAACAGTTCAATTTCGTCGTTATCTAAGAAAACTTCCATTCGGTGCTTCCAATACGGACAATCAGTTCCATCGAAGAAGGGGGGTCTTGTAAATGATTGACTTTCACTTATTGCCATAGGATCTTTTGGTTTAGAATTTTACTTCTAATGCTAATGAGCATCAATGCTCTGATACCAAATGAAATCCCTGTAAAAATGGTAACACGTGTGACGATTTATAGTGGTTCAGCACTAACTCTTGCCTACGTCCACTTCTCCTAAGTCTCAACTTAGGGTTCTACTAAAATCAATCAATTACAATAAAGGATTCCATAAATAAATCCTAAATCCTAATGTTTTTAGGCTTACACTCAAACCTTTACAATAATCAACCTCACAAACTCTCAATTACAATTTAATGCCCACGTATCAATCACACACCAATCCACAATAATAAAAACCTAACTCCTAGGTTGTGGAAATACAATCAATTAAGAGTTTACAATTGTCAAAATACAATAATACAAGTAAACTTACTTATTCTTGAAGATAAAAGCTCAAGAAATTAATTGCCCTGCAAAACTAGCAGTTAGATTAAAAGATATGAAAGTTCTATATTTAAAAGAGCTGTTAGAAAGGGTTTAAAACCTTTCTGCTAAGTCACATACGGTTGTACCAGCCATGGTATGCCCGTACCAATTTAAAAAGACACTTTTGAAAAATGAGAGGGAAGTTAGGTATGACCGTACCACCATTGGTATGCCCGTACCAAAACATTTTTCCTGACAAGCAATTTTCCTATGAGCAATTGTATGGTCATACCACCCAATGGTACACCCGAACCAAAGTAGGTTTACTGACAAACCAAATTCTTGTGAGCAATGGTACGCTCGTACTAATTAATGGTACACCCATACCAATCAATGGTATGTCCGTACCATTCTCAAGTAAACAGAACTAACTTGGTACAGTTAGCCATATGCCCATACCACTCAACAAAGCATTTTGGTACGCCCGTACCAAGACTGGTACGCTCGTACCATTCACAAAAAAATACTAAAAACTGGAAAATAACCTAAATTGACTCACACGTGACAGACACATCAAAATCCTAGGTCTAACAAAATCGAATCAAATAGATTGAAAATCAAATATGTAATAATCGAATCAAACCAAATAAATCAAAAATTAAAGAATTAAACCAAATAAATCAAAAAATAAATCCAGAAACCATATAATTAATATAAAACAACGTCATTTTAACTACTAATATAAAACAACATTGTTTCATAATTCAATTTATTTGATTATCCAATATTTTGAACTAAATTGAAAATCGAATACCATAAATTTTAAATATTTCAACCGAATTGAAAACTAAAAATGAATTGAAATTATCAAATATCATCTATTTGATCAATTGTTTTAGTTTTTAAATATTTTTACTCACCCATAATAAGAAACCAACCCTTGTATCGATATATATAATTTTATTTTCAAAATTTAAACTCAAAAAATTATTAAAAAATATAACATAATATGTAGTTTTGGTTTCATTCCTCTCAGCATATCTTATTAATTGTAATCAATTCCCAGTGTAATGAAGTGAAAATTACAACTAAATATTTATATATATATATTAAATATGATATCTGTTTACATTAAAAATAAAATTATTTTTATAATCCAAAGTTAATTAAATTAATTTAATATTAATTAATTAATTAAGTTAAATGGTTATCAAAATAATGTCTAGTAAAGAAAATTTCAAAAGCAAGAATGAAGAAATGTGTTAATTGAGGAAACTACTATTAATAAAATGATAGAAATGCTCTTGAAAAAAGTTTTTGAACATGCTAATTGAGCAAATGATGTAATTACCTGAGGAAAGTTTTTGAACATGATAATATAAATAAAAAGTGAAGATAATGAATAGATGATAATCATCAATCGAAAATTACTCAAATAAAATTACTTCAACATTTTTAGATTAAACAACTTTCTTTTAAATTTTCAATTCACATTCTCTCTTTATAAATTTTAATTGATTATAATAGTTTAAATCTTATATTGCTAGACAATATTAAAAAAGAACTATTTTTGTTATATAATTTATCAATATTTACACCTATTATTAATGAAAAAATTTAATTAAATTTAAAAAATAGGATAGAATTGTAGCAAATATTGCTATGTTAACAATTTTGAATTTAGACTATGTTAACAATTTTGAATGGGTTGGACAAAATATAATGGCTAATTTATCAAATAATAGATTTATTAAAATAATTAATGAAATCTTTCAAAAAATTATAATTGGTTAAGAATATAGCATATTTAATCAAACCTAAAATTATATTTCTAAAATATCCTTGAGAACTTTAAAATCTCACTTAAAACAAAAACCCTACACATACGTCCAAAATGCATCATTTATCCTAAACCCACGTAAATCATTTAGCCCTAAAATTACTCCAAACTATTCCATCTACACCATTAATAATCTATTGACTACCAAAACCATCATTAACCTTAATCACCATAGTATAATCATGATCAAATCACATTTTGTAGAAGATGACAAGCAATACCAAAAGCAAGTATAAATTGAAAGCAAGAAAAATGATAAGTAAAAAATAGAAATCAAACAAAAGAAAGTCGAAATTGAAAAATGTAGGAAAAAACAAACAACATGTAACAAATTCATTTATTTACCAAACTGAGACTCGTCATTTCATTTAATTTTATCAATTTCAAATAATACCTATGCTATTCTTTGATTTTAGTTTTGAAGTAACATAAACTATCTACCTACATCACCTTAATAAATGTTTATATTTTATGTTTATTCAAGTATCAACTCATAATGTAATGTGTATCAACTCATAATGTATTGTACACTATATGAAGTTATTTAAAATATTTACTAAATTTGACTTTGTTAGAAGAATTTCATGTTAACATGCAAGTTTGAATCAATATTTATGTTATTTTGTAATTGTAATTATGGAGTAGATAAATTATCTACTTATATGACTTGAATATATTTCTATATATTCTTTTAATTTCACTATCTAGTTTAATCTTTTTAAAAAATGTGTAAATTTCATTTTATATTTTAAGTTCAGATTAGTATTATTGATTTGAGTTTTCACCCACTACAACTTTGGGTTTTCTTTGATTCAACTTGGTACAGGTCCTTGATGTCAACCTCGATTTACACACATGCTTTTAGCCTCCTCTGAGTGCTTTAGACATACGGAGCACGTTACACTTTGCTTGTAGAAGGTGGAGCATATAACATGGATTTTATGATATGTGAAGCATATAGTACTATATGCTGCACATGATTAGTGGACATATGCATGGTGCACGACCTTTTTCTATGCAAATCTAATATGCTCCATGTGTCCTCATACATGTATGCTCCAAATGATGTTTGTTTGATATATGGTGTACATCCCAATGCACTCATATTAGATGATGCACATAGATAAAAAATGCATCATGTTAGGCATATGCTGCTACATGCTACACATATGACCTTTTTCTAGGCTATATGCTATGGATATAGCACTATATATTGCATATATCATGCATATTTTTCTAGAATTCCATATTGTTTATCAATTCTTTGACAACCCATCACCCTTTCCTATAAATATATGCCTTATATTTATTGAAAAGAGTTACGAAATTCATAAAATCTATCCAAACTCTACTAAATTGAATTCTTACTTAATTAATCCCTTAATTAAGTAAGTAATCTATGATTAAAGATTAATTAAGCCTACTTAAATCCCTAAATACGTTTTGAAATCAAGTTTTAAGAAGCTAATTACTTGGTGAGTTTAGAATGCTTATTCTTTTCTTCATTTACTCTTGATTTTCTTGTGAGTTTGTGAATTTTGCTTTGTTTTCTATGGTTAGCTTCAATCATGAATGCTATAGTAGCATTCAATGCTCATTCATAGCTTGGATGATCTGTCAGTCATACATTTGCTTAAATCTATGATTTGATTTATGTTTTTGCTAAAAAATGCATTTTCATTTGATTTTTGCTTGCTAGATGCTACGCACAACCCTCTATATGCGCTATACATAGCCTTTATGCTGTGCACATCCATCTATGTATGGTGTATATAGTTATCTGATTCCTCTATTTTTTGAGTTTTTCACTCGTTTTCCTTTAATTTCACTTATTTACTAAAGTTTTTAGTAGCATTAGTGGTTTCACAGTAACCTTAATGATCTAAATTCATCACATATTGATTCTACATCATTAGTTTTGGCTTCAAAATTGATTTTCCAAGGTAAATGCTTGTTTAATTTGTTAATTTGATGTTGTTGATATGATTGGCTTTGATTGGATGAGTTATTTACCTCTAATTGACACTTAAATGATGTTAGAGTTCTCCAATTCATTGTACCATGATCAATTTCTTTTGATTTTACCATTAAATCATCTTACTTTGCTTAATTTCTCAATTAATGCCATTTTAATTATGATTTACTTATCACTTAACATGTTTAGTTTAATTGGATGTTGATTTGTTTCTAAGTGATGCTACATGTGATCTTAGAATCCTCCTATTATGCTATTGATTAATTTTGCCTAAAATCGATAGTTTTTTTTTTATCATTTTCATGATCTAACTCATGTTAATTATTGCATTTTCATGATTTTTGCCATTACATTCATCATACTTTGATCCTTGATTCATGCTTTCACATGAAATTTTGGATTAAAATTGGTCATTTTAATCCAAAATCTCATTTATTGCTTAACCATTACTTATATATTTTGCATTTTTGGCTCGTATCGCCCAAGGTATTTTCCAAAGTGCAGGAGATATTGCTTAACCTCTTAGATTTTTGTATCATTGAAGATCCTTTGGAATAGAATAGACCTATATTTTATTTTCTCTCCAACATGTATGATTTAGCTTTATCTCATTATGTATTCCCTTATCTTCATCAATCCCTTTCTTTAAACCATTATTATTAATTTTCATTCATGCTACTATACTCATTTTAATAATTGCTATATGATGTATGCTATACCATGTCATGCATATGCCATGTCATTTCTCACATGTAATGCCTATTCCATGTTATCTTATATGTCATGTCTATGCTATGTCATCTTTCACATGTCATGCTTGTGCTATGTCATCTTTCATATGTCATGCCTATGCTATATCATTTCTCACTTGTCATGCTTATGCCATGTCATCTCACATGTCATGCTTATGTCATGTCATCTCATATGTCATGTCTATGCCATGTCATTTCTCACATGCCATGCATATGTCATGTTTCATTTACCATGATTGCCATATCATGATTGCATACCATGATCGCCATATCATATTTATCATGCTATATCTACTATGATTACTGCCCTATTATATTGTGTTATGTGCTTATTTCATGCTTATGAATGCCTACTCATAGTAGCAACTCCACTAGGGACCTACGGTAAAAGTGTGATGGCATTGAAATCTTAGAGTTTCATATAAATTTTCCCATTCTAGTTGGGGTAATTATATTGCATTTCATATATATAATTTACATCAACATGCTACCATTTGTCTCTTATTAAATCGATGATTGTGGGTGAGTGAGTACCTTGGACTCCATTCAAGCATCGGGAAAGCGAGTTTACCTTCATCACTCACTGCATTGTACTATTGACTGTCGATGATTTCTAATGGATAGACGTTAAGTATAGTCTTATATTGATGATTCCATTCAGTTGGATAGGTTATGGATAACGTGGCGGGGGACCTTAGCCTATTCTTACTGGACTAAAGCCATATAACTAATCGCATGCTATATGGATCTATGTCCTATCATATTAATGGATTTGCCTATATCTGACCACTTTTCCTACCTCATATTACTTTATTAAGAGTCAGAATCCTCTCATGATTTTGTTATGGTTGTATAACCTCATGCTTATTCCATTAGCATTCTCTTATCATAGCAATATGATCATGTCATCTTGTTCTGCTAAGAGTTAGAATCCTCTCATGATTCTATGATGGTTGCATACCTCATGCCTATCTAATCAACAGTCTCTTATCATAGCAATATGATCATGCTATCTTGCTTCACCAAGAGTCAAAATCATTTCATGATTCTATATTGGTTGCAAAATCATATGCTTATTCCATTGACATTCTCTTATCCTGATAATATGATCATCTAGAAATGCTATCAGATTTTCACTGTAATCTTTTATATGATCAGGAAATGATAACCTTTTACTTACCCTTTTATGTTTTCTATCCAACATGCATGCATGCATGCTCATACATGATTTTCACTAACCACTTTCTTTTCTAGCCATAACACTTGATGTTTCCTAGGATAGGTCATGCAAACATCTTACATGTTGCATCACGTGCATCACATGCAATTACATATGCATACACATGTATTCATGCTAACTCTCTCTATCATGTGCAGACCATGTCAGATTCATAACCTGCTAAGAATATCGCTTCTCCATTAGAATTTTTTTTCCTCTGTGTTGAATGATGCTTCACTTGCCATAGTTCAGTAGCTCATAGATCAATCTATTGCCAAGCTCTTGACCAACAACTTTAAGACTCTTTTGAAACAGCAGATCCTGGGAAGCTCTTAACCTTGGAGATTTTATCACCCCACTAGCTCTTGCAAAGGATAAGAGGAAAGTAGTCAATTTCTATGACATCAAGACAAATGATGAGGTCTCACTTCATATGCATGATGTTTGTAAGTTTGAGACTTCTGCACTAGAACAGAAGATAGAACATCTATAGTTTATCATGAAGACCAAGGGGATGGGTGTCACAGCCTAATTTTGGATCGGTCGGATTGATTGGGATGAATCGAGCCTATCTCCTCGTCGTTTTACCCTCACGGGCATCTTGGTTCATCCTGGTGCAGTTCAGGGTTCAATTTAGGGTTGCATTTAGGTCCTTTTGTCTTTGTGAGTCTCATACCCATTCGGGTATCCTTGGATTCTGTTAGGGTATGACACTTACCCTTTCGGGTAAGTTTGATCTTACCCGTTTGGG
>CANYBF011017745.1:0-11102 GCA_948192965.1 Dalechampia spathulata | reverse complement strand
ATGCAAGTGCTACATATTGAACACCAAGGATAACCTTGGGAAATTTGATTCTAAGACGGATGAAGGCATTTTCCTAGGGTATGCTACTTCTAGTAAATCATATAGGGTATTCAATAAACGTTCTTTAGTTGTTGAGGAATCTATGCATGTTGTATTTGATGAAACTAACTCTCTTTGTCCAAGAAAGGACATTGATGATAATGATGTAGGTATTCTAATGGAACAAGGAGCTGAAAAAGAACATCAACAAGAAGTTGTTCCCAAGGATGTTGGGAAGGAAGAAGTAAATGATCTTCCTCCATACCTAGCAGCAACCAAAATCAATCATGATCTTCCAAAGGAGTGGCAATTTTCAAAAGGGCACTCCAAGGAGCAAATCATAGGTGAAACATCAAAAGGGGTAATAACTCATTCTAAATTCAAAGATGTTCATAATTATATTGCATTCATTTCTCAAGTTGAACCTAAGAACATCAAGGATGCCTTAAATGATGATAGTTGGGTCTTATCCATGCAAGAAGAGTTGAATCAATTTGATAGGAATAAAGTATGGACCTTAGTACCTAAACCTAAAGATGTGTCAATTATAGGTACTAGATGGGTTTTTAGAAACAAGCTTGATGAAGATGGAGTGATCACTATAAATAAGGCTAGGCTTGTAGCTCAAGGTTTTTGTCAAGAGGAAGGCATAGATTTTGATGAAACATTTGCCCCTGTAGCTAGATTAGAAGTCATTAGGATGTTATTGGCTTATGCATCACACATGAACTTCAAATTGTTTCAAATGGATGTCAAAAGTGCTTTTCTAAATGGTTTTATCAATGAAGAAGTTTATGTTGCTCAACCTCCTGGTTATGAAGATTTTGAATTTCCAAATCATGTCTTTAAACTTACCAAAGCTATGGCCTTAAACAAGCCCTTAGAGCTTGGTATGATAGGTTGAGTTCTTTTCTTATCAATCATGGTTTTGACAAAGGAAAAGTAGACACTACACTTTTCATTAAGCATTACAAGCATGACATTCTTCTTGTTCAAATCTATGTTGATGACATAATATTTGGTGCTACTAATGAAAAGTTGTGTAAGGAGTTTTCTGAGTGTATGCAACGTGAATTCAAAATGAGCATGATAGGTGAATTGAAGTATTTCCTTGGACTTCAAGTTAAACAATGAGAAGATGGAATCTTCATCAACCAATTCAAATACACTCAACAGATGCTCAAGAAATTTAGCTTGGAAGATGCTAAAGCTAGTAAGACTCCAATGAGCACAATTACCAAGCTGTCATTAGATGAAAGCGGGAAGCTAGTGGACCAAAAGAAGTATAGAGGTATGATTGGTAGCCTACTTTATCTAACTGCATCAAGGACATATATTATGTTTGCTGTTTGTATGTGTGCTAGATTTCAATCTTCACCTAGGGAATCCCATTTGAGTGCTGTAAAGAGAATTTTTAAATATTTGATTGGCACTATGCATTATGGTTTGTGGTATGCTAAAAATGATTGGTTTGATTTGATTGCTTATTCTGATGCTGACTTTGCTGGAAACTTGGTGGATAGGAAAAGTACCTCCGGTACTTGTCATTTTCTATATAATTGCTTGGTTTCTTGGTTTAGCAAGAAACAAAATTGTGTGTCCTTATCAACTGCTGAATCTGAATATATATCCATAGGTTGTTATTGTGCTCAAGTTCTTTGGATTCAACAACAATTAAGGGATTACAATGTTTGTGTTTCATGTACCTCCATTAAATGTGATAACACAAGTGCTATTAATCTTTCTACGAATCCCGTACAACATTCTAGAACTAAGCACATTGACATTAGACATCATTTTCTGCATGATAATCTGCAAAAAAGGAAGGTTGTATTAGATTTTGTTGATACAACTCACTAATTGGCCGATATTTTTACCAAACCCCTAAGTGAGGAACGATTGAATTTCATCAAACATGAATTAGGGATGATAGATTGATCATTTTTGAAATAGGAGTGATGGTGGACTTCTAAAAATTCAAAATTTTTCATAAAATCCTTTCAAAAATTTCTATTTTAAGTTCCCGTATGGCCGTACGTATCTGTGTATGCCCGTACGGATCTCATAACTCATTACAGCTCATTTTGGTACGACCTGTAAATTTTTCGGTACAACCGTACCAATCGCCGTATGGCCGTACCAAATTTTGTACGCCCGTACGGGTCCCTGCTAAAATTTCTTCATATTTATGAGTCTATTTATGATTGTATGGCATATATTCCAAAATAAAGGGGGAGATTTCCAAATTTTTAAGTCAAAATTTATTTTAATTGAGTTTCTACAAATTAAACTTAAATTGATTGCCAACATCAAAAAGGGAGAGATTGTTAGACCCTAGGTTTTGATGGTTGAGGCACGTGTGAGTCAATTTAAGTTATTTGTAATTTTTCTAAGCATTTTTATGTTGGTAAGGGTGTACTAGTTTTGGTACGGGCGTACTAAATAGTTTTGATGGGTGGTACGGTCATACGGCTGGTCGTACCAAGTGTGTATTGTTCCTTTGAGTTTGGTACGGGCGTACCATTGGGTGGTACGACTGTATGCCAACTCACAGGAAATTGGTTTGTTAGGAAACCTGCTTCGGTACGGGCATACTATTGATTGGTATGGCCATACGCGAACTCGTAGGAAAATTATTTGTCAGCAAAACTTGGTCGGTATGGGCGTACCAATTGGTGGTACGGCCATACTATAGTTCCCTCTCTTTTTCTAACTAATAGTTTTGAATCCGTACGGGCGTACATGACTAGTACAGCCATACACGACTTATAAATTAGGTTTTTAAGTCTTGGAAACGGCTAGTTTTTGGTTAAAACTTTCAAGACTTTGAATTCTAACACTTCAATACTTGCAGAGCATTATTCTTTGAGCAACATTCATCTGTTACAAGTAAGTTTGAGATTGTATTCTTCATTTACTTCATTGCTTGTAATCCTACAACCTAGAGATTAGGTTTTGTCTTTGTGGGATTGGTGTGTGATTAATCCTTAGGGATTATATTGTATTTGAGTGATTGTAAGGACAATCATTGTAAAGGTTAGAGTGTAAGCCTTGAAAACACTGGGCTTTGGATTCATTTGGGAATCCATTGGTAATTGATTGAGATTTTAGTGGAACCCTAAGGAGAAAGTGGACGTAGGCAAGAGTTTGGCCAAACCACTCTAAAACCACATATTTTGCCTTTCACACAGGATTTTCACCCATCTTAAACAGGCTTAAGTATGTCTAACAACCTGAATGACAAGAAGGTCTCCATCGTTATCCTAGAAAATAGAAGGCCTTAGATTTATATTCCTTTGAGAGATTTATTTCCTTTTATGTCATTAAAAACATTTAAGGTGGGTATGTGCAATTGGTGCATCATGCATGGTCCTGGCTCATGCATTCTATGGCGTGCTCATGTAACTCATAGATACATCATTATAACAATTTATAATAAGATGATTATGGACTTCTAAGTCTAAGGTCAAAGCTAGGTTATGCATGATTTTACAAACTCCAAAATTTGAAATAATACTATTCTATTACAAATTTTACCTTGGAGTTCCACTTTTGGACACACCTTGTTCCTTTGCTCCTTTTGCCTCCTTTTATATCTTTTACACTCTATATAGTCTAATTACAAATTTTAATAGTAGAAACCCCAAGTTACATTTGGGTGGAGTAGATGAGAAGATAAGTACAAAAAGATTTTAAGGAAAGGTACGAATCACAAGCCCTATTTACCAAAATTTATAAAATGATGCATATGATTAATCACATTGGGCTAAGTCCATAATCACCATCATGCCAAGTCATTGGGCTAAGTCTATCCGTACATTCAAAATAAATAATCTTCTAATGCTTTAAATATTAATTATTTATTTGAATTATATTTGAATAAATTATTTATTAAATTAAATAATCATCCAACAGTAATATATTAATTGTTTAATCATGCTTTAAATATTAATATATCACTAAGAAAATAATACAGAAGTAAAAAACAATAAGAATCCTTATCATGCTGAAATTGCTCCTTTTAAGAGTTTTAATTCAAATAAAATACTTATTAATCTCTAAAATTAATAAAATTTCAATCTTTAATGTGTCTAAAACATTAAAATACATGAATTAATGAAAAACATGAGAAATTAATATTGAAAAAACTGAATATACTAAAATTGGATTTCCTATGTGCATATGAACATGATTTCCACAAAATGACATCCAAATCGAATCAAATTTCATTCAAAATACACCATCATAAAGTTAACATAATAAAAAATTGATTCATTACATTCTCAACATTTAAAAACACAATAATCAAGCAAGTACATTAAGATTAACATGAAAGATTCATTTAGGTTTTCAATAAGAGCATGCACAACATATGAATTTTTATCTCATATTATTTCCACATACATATTCATTTTTTTTATATAAACCAAGTTAATTCAATGAAAAATAAGTGGTTAAAATTTCAAATCCAAATTCAAACATGAACTCTTTGAAAATTGAAAATGCCACAATCCATAATAAGTGAAAAACTAAAATCTTATGTGTTCTATGCATAGATTGCAAACCAAATCGCTTTGATACTACTGTTGGTTATGAAAACATGTTTAGTAGTGGAAAATGTAATTTAAAATTTTTAAACATGTGATTTCATTAGATCTAGCAATTCTATACAAAGAAAACATCAAACACAGAGAAGATTATGAAGAAGACATTGAAAACTTACTTATAAGCCGATCTCCATCTTTCTTTGTCCTTTGGAAAAGTTGTAGCAAACTTTTCAATCCCCAAGGATAGAGGATATTCAAACTATCTACACAAGTAAAGAGAATGATTAGTAATCCAATTAATAGTTTTTTTAGAAACTAGTAAAATTAAACATAAAATAGAATGGATGGAGAATAATAATTGAATTCTATTTTCTTCTTGATGTTCCATCAAAACTGAATTGTTTTTTTTTGTTCTTGTGCTTCAAAATTCTTAGAAACTAGGAGAAGAGAGACAGCCAAAATATGCTTCTATCACCCTTTTTGTTTTCATAAAAACATAATGATATAACCCTTAGTAGGTTTAGGTTATAACAAGTCAAGTTATATGCACATCACATGCTTTTGTAAATCATATGCACTTCCATTTAATTCATCATACATGAATAAGTTATGTGACAATCATATTTTATATACCATGCATGTAGAACATGTCATCTTAAATCACTTGTATCTTGAGTTCTACTCATCAAATTTCAGTGATCTTGGTATTAAATAGAAGCTCTTTTCATGCACTTTCTAATGAACATGAAAAATACAGGTTATCTTAGAACCATAAAACATTATTTCATCAACATCCATTCATGATTATCATTCCCTTACTTAATGTGACCTTTTAGGTTCTTGGCATGTTAGCACCATATAAATCTATTATTAACTCCATTTAATAATATCATATATCAATCCTGAGTGGTGTCTAGTCACACATTATGACTACCCAAATATCAAGAGGTCATTAGTTTTACTATAACCCTTACATATTAGATTCCATGCAATAAACTCCTTTCATCATCCACTATCTCATTTAGGTTTGAGTATGGATTAATGTCAACTTAGTGCATAATCAAGTGTGTTAGACCATGCCCTAAATTTGATATTTCATGCACCATAATCTTTATTCCTAAAATGCCCTTATGAAACTGATTCATCAATAGGCATTCTATTCTGGCCAGAGATTCATGAATAAAGAATATTACATAAATCAATGAGATAAAACCCCACATTTAATCTAGGATGGTGAATCTTTTATTGATAAATAAATACCTTCAACGACTTCACATTACATCCAACCTCCAAGTTATGAACGCCTCCTATGGAGGAATAAAATATAAGAGTCAAAACATAGTGATCCATAACTAAGATAACCTTTTTATCTCAAGTCTTAAAGATACTTGCACTATTGATATGAGTGAGATATATTTCATAGATATAGATCAATTATCCATATGAAATCTCATTGGCAGGGCCTTCGATAAGTTAGTCATCAACATGTTCACTTTAGACAACTCTTGTCATGATGAATGAGAATCACCCCAAAAGGTAGTATAACATGTGTTGATCTTCACCGCATTAATAATATCCATTTTTATTAATTCATTTATCAAGGATAATTTAGATATTGAACATTTACATACAATAAGAATCTCATTTCATGAACTCTTTATGAATTCCTTTATACTGTTCTAATATCTTGGAAGTCATCATTTAGGTAATTATCTTTTAAGTACACTAAATAATGAATAATGTCTTTATTGATAAATGGTTCAATATGAAATTACAATGAAACATGATGCTCTAGAGCATAAACTAACAGAAAATACTATAAATAGAAGCTATTGCATGCCTTCAAAGGCATATTTGATTTTATTCAATAAATGACCTTTTTGGTTTTATATTTTATGCATGTTATGTTTTTAGTTAGGAAGTGAGGAATTGTTTTCTTCTAATTGCATTAGGAATTAGAGTTAACTTATCAATTTAATTATGGCATTCTCTCTTCTTCCATAGCCTTATCATTTGTGTTTCCATACTTATTAGTTTAGGGGTTCAATAGGGTGGGGGTTTAAGAGAACACAAGGAGCTCAAAGGAAAAACCACTAACTCGGTCCAGTCACAAGGTCACGAGCCAACAAATATAAAGTACGCATGAACTTATTTATTCAAGAACAAATAACAATGGAACTACATGAATAAGCTTTCTACAATATTTAGAGCTTAAAAGGGTGCCTAAGGCCATAACATTGCTTGAGGTGAGCTTAGAGAATAAAGAAGCCTAAAATATGTCATTTGGGTATAATTATGAAGCCATAGCCTTATTTTATAAGCCAATGAAGGAGTTAGGCATGTTGGGCAGTAAATTAAGCCTATTGAGAACCCAGTAAGGAAAACAAGTTAGGCCAATTATTAGCCTAATTGGCTTGCATGAATTTACATGTAATTATATCCTTGTTTTATTTATTTATTTATCTTTAAAGAAGGAGGGAATGATACAGTTCTACATGGGACTCAAGAGAACACAAGGAGCTTGAAAGAAGATCCATTAGCTCTTCCAAGTGGTCCAGTCACAAGGTCACAAGCCAATAAATTTAAAGCAGCTATGAACATATTTATTCAAGAACAAATAACAATGGAGTTGCAAGAACAGGCTTTCTATAAGTGCTATTTGGAGCTTAAAGAGCTGCCTAAGGCCACAATATTGCTTGGGGCGAATTTAGAAGAGAATGGAGCCTAAAGGATGCCATTTGGGTCTAATTATGAAGCCATAGCCTTATTTCATAAGCCTATGGAGTAGTTAGGCATGCTGGGCTATAAGTTAGGCCTATTAAGGACCCAATAAGGAAAGGAAGCTAGGCCAATTAGTAGCCTAATGAGCTTATACGAATTTCCATTTAATTATAGTATTATTTTAATTTATTTATTTATCTTTTAAGTTAGAGTAGGAATAGAAGACCAAGTCCTCATTGGATTAAGACTTCCATATCCTTAAAGGACTAGGATTAGAAACTAAATAGAAGCTTATGTAAAGCTTTTTCATCAACTTTCAATTATCATTCAATACATAGAACCAATTTTGGTTTTATTTATGCTTATGCATTTTATGTATTTAGTTAGGAAGTGAGGATTTGCTTTCTTCTAATTGCATTAGGAATTAGGGTTAACTTATCAATCTAATTGTGGCATTTTCTGTTCTTCCATTAAGCCTTATCATTTGCGTTTCCATACTTGCTAGTTTGGGGGTTCAATAGGGCAGGGGTTTATTCTACCATTGGAGCTATATCTTAGGTACATGTGGGTTTGTGGCATACTTGCCATTGGGTTCCGCATCAGAGTAGGAGTAAAACAACCAAGTCCTTCTTGGTTTAGACTTTTGAAGTCCTCCTTGGAATAAGACTTCCATAACCTTGAAAGACTAGGGTTAGAAACTACTATAAATAGGAGCTATTGTAAGCCTTCCAAAGCATATTCAATTTTATTCTATAAATGACCTTTTTGGTTTTATACTTTATGCATGTTATTTTTTTATTTAGGAAGTGAGGATTTGCTTTCTTCTAATTGTATTAGGAATTAGAGTTAACTTATCAATTTAATTATGATATGTTCTCTTCTTCCATAGCCTTATCATTTATGTTTCCATACTTTATAGTTTAGGGGTTCAATAAGATGGGGGTTTATTCTTCCATTGGAGCTATATCTTAGTATCCATGAGGGTTTATGGCTTACTTGCCATTAGGTTCCGCATCACTCGTTTACAATCTCATCAAAAGTGGACTCGATACAAGTTATAATGCCTTGGTAGACCTTCCAAAGCATCAAATCATCAATGTCCAAAGTCTATAGTTTTATCTCTAATATGGTGACTATAATGGGTTTTAGGTCAAGATGACTAGAAGCAATATTGATAATGACATTATCAAGGCTGATAGAAGATAAGGTGGCAATAACCTTCTTGGATTCTATCAAGGCTAATAGATCATAAATATCATAAAAGATAGGAAATTGCTGGTCAAGGAAATCATCTGAAGGTGGCAAGTCAAGTGATTTGTCATACTAGGTCATTCCACTAGATGAAAGCAACCATCTTACACTCTTTTGGTTTGTTTAAAGCATAGGGACCATACCTGATATAATGTCTCTTCTACCATATGGTTGTTGGTATGTTGAACTCCACCTTGCTAGTAATGGCCCAATCCTCTATTAGGGATGAAGTTAAAGGTGAGCATCACCTTCTCCACAATAAGGCTCAGTTGGTACGAGCATGGCTTAGGTTTCTAGATAGGACCAATTTAGAAACCAATCATGAAAGGAACATCCTATCTAATTTAGGCTAAGGTAACCTTATCATCAGCAATAATGGTTGCCACACCCTCCTTGTATATGAATTTAATCTTCTAGTGCAAGATGGATGGAACACCTCCTAATGGATGGAACCATGGTTGATCCAAGAATAATGCAAAAGATAACGAGATGTCCAAAACTATAAACTCCATAAATGATTCGATTAGCCCGATAATCATAGTTTCAATGAAGGTATTGATAACCTTCTGCTTAGACTCATCATAAGCTTTGATGATAGTCTTAGATGACTTTAAGTCTAAAAGCTGAATACCAAGCTTCAAAAGTGCTCTAAGTTGGCAAACCTTGTTACTTAAACCATCATCCATCATGACATATATAGTGGAATAGTTCATAATATGCACCCTAATGGAAAGCATGCCCTAAATTGATAAATCAACGTTGGAGAAGGTGATCATACCATACTATAACTCCTTGTTCACTAACTAACTTTTCATGCTACAAGTAGTATCAAAAGGAGAAATTCTCCTACTAAAGAGTGCTTTGAAGATGGCTCGTCAATGTTGTTGTGAAGATAGCATCAAGTTATAAATACTGATGTTGGCTTGCATCTTCTTCAATTATTGGATGACTACATTCTCGAGTTGAGCAACCTCTTTTCCCTTATCATCCATAATTTATTAGTGTGTAGAACTTATATTTTTCACATACATCTAACACCTATGCTCTTATGGAAGCATGGCAAAATACAGAATTCACCCTTATAAGATTATGTATGTTACTTTTTATGATGTTCACACACCATATCATCCACCATCAATACATATACCTAATTCATGCTTTATGTTTATGCATATGCTACTTGGTATGACCATCCATTTTCCATGTTTTTCCATTATGTCATCAATAATAGGTTGGTGTGCGTAACTCATGTTTTTCATACATATGACAAATCATGAAACTCACCTTTATGACATCATGTATGATTGCTAGGACCTTCCATTCATGATTCTTATGGAACATATCATCCATCATCAATAAAGTGCACATAACTCACATTTTATGCAAACCCAAGCATTTTCTCCTTCAAAAGTGTGTCAATGCTTAAGCATATGCTCATTAGGAAACATGCCAATCCATAAAAAACACTCCTATGCCATTGCTTACGTTATTCTTTAACCAAGTATGATTTGTAGGATAATCTAAGTATAATCTAAGTATCATGTTTCACCAATATATTATCAACAATTGATTGGTGTGCATAACTCATATTTTTTGCATGAATCTCAAACCTATGCTCCTGTTGAAGCATGGGAAAATGTGAAACTCATGTATGTTGTATTTTAATCATCTAAAATCTCTATGATAACCATTCATGATGTTCATGCACCATATCATCCATCATCAATATGCACACATAACTCACATTTTATGTGAACCCTAGCATATGCTCCTCAAGAAGTGTGCTAATGCACACAAGCATATGCTCATTGTGAACCATGCCAACATATAAAAATCATTGCTATGTCATGGACTAAGTTATTCTCTAATTGAGTATAATCTGTATAGCAAACTATTTTCCATGTCTCACAACCATATCATCCATAATTGATTAGTGTGTATAGCTCAAGTTTTTCATATGCATCTAATACCTATGCTTGTACAAAATCATGGTAAAACATGAAACTCATGATTATAACATAATTATGTTACTTATTAATCTTGTACGATTGTTATGACTATCCATTTGTGATGTTCATGCACTATATCATCCATAATCAATATGTGCATATAACTCACATTTTGTGCAAACCCAAGCATATGCTCCTCAAGAAGTGTGTCAATATGTAACAATATGCTTATTGGGAAGCACTCTAACATCTAAAAATCAACCTTCTACTACAACTTAAGTTATTCTTTAACCAAGTATGATTAGTATGACCATCTATCTAACTCTCATGTTTCATTGCCATATTTTCAACAATTGATTAGTATGGATAACTTGTGTTTTTCATATGCATCTCAAACTTATGTTGTCATGGAAGAATGGGATAACATGAAACTCACATTTATGACATCATAGTTTGGAGGTTGGGTATGGTATGAAGTGGTGGAAGGTATTTGAATATCAATAAAGGATTCACCACCCCAGATTAATAGTAGGGGTTATCTCAATGATTCATGAAGTAATCTTTATTCAGGAATCTCTGGCCAGAGTAGGATGCC
>CANYBF011017711.1:0-11512 GCA_948192965.1 Dalechampia spathulata | reverse complement strand
GTCACACATATAAGCATATACACGCATACATATCAATACATCCACACATATACATCAATCCAAATCAATACATCGAAGCATTTACACAATACCATCAGTCAGATGCAGAAGTATAGGCATACAATCATCCTCATACGCATATCACACAATGTAATGCACCTACGTACACCCATCGGTAATCATATACACACGTACACATGCACATACATCCCTAGATACGTATCTACGTATACTCCTAGGGTCTTTAATGTGGGTGTAACAATCATTGTAGAGACAATCCTTGGACTTGATAGACTTAAGCAAGGACAGTCTGACCACTTCAGTGGTAGTTTCATATCGCTCCAGGTATGTTATTTGACTTGCCTTTACATGTTTTTGCTCATCAAACATTTCTTATTTTTAAATGATCAAATTTAGAACGTTCTCAATTCATCTAATTTATTTTTTCCCTTTTTTCAATTAAATTACTAGATTTGGATTCATGAGAAGTTAGGAATCTTGTCACTGCTAAAAGGTAATCCATAAAGATATCATCCCTAAACACATATGAGGAGATGTTACACCTTCCCTGAGGTAAAGACATTCACATTGGATGCTTGGGTCAAATGGATGGGAGCCATCTCAGAGAGTACTGTCCGACAGACCTATTCATGGTAGCATATTCAACATGTCACTGTAAGAACATATATTGATTGTATCCCACTGATTGGAATGAGCTCCCATATACTGTAGTCTTGTCAGAGCCTATAGTCAATATGACTATCAACAGACTATACCTCATTTGCTACTAGAATTCTCTGGACAATGATTGTTCAATTATTTTTGAGAGCACATTGAGCATACTTGGCCACAACATCATATAGTGTGGGTACAGATTCCTCTAGTTGGATTTTCTACAGATGATGAATACAAGCAATAGATCTTGCATCACACTATGAATTTATGATATGCACTGAGTTATGAATACAATTGAAAATGATTACTTATTAAATTGATATTATTTATCTTTAACCACTAGCTTCAAAATGTTAAAATTGTCACATGGTTTCAATGGTCATTATACCAATTGTCTTAATATAAATTCATGTGTATCATATAAATAACAATAATAAATATTACTTACAAATAATAATACCAAATAAACAATGCTTACAAACAAATAACAACAACAACAACAAAAACAATAATAATGATTACAAATATTAATATTAACATTAATATGAATAATAAAAACACAACCAATTGTTTTTTCATAATAATACAAATCATTACAAATTAATTACATAAATCATAATTCCATTTAAAACTACTAATAATATATAATTCATAATAATAATAATTATTCATATTAATAATTGCATCAATAACTATTAATTATAGTAATTGATACTGATGATTATAAGTACTAATAATATTAATAATACACAATACTAACATTACAAAAATTTTAAAATTATAAATAGTTATATCCAGTTTTTTACAACATAATATTACTTATATTATTTTTTTATTTAAACAATAAGAGAATCAATACTTATAATAAAAATCATTAATAAATAATAAGTACATAAATAACAATTATACTTACAATTAATAATAATATTTAATCATTATATTTATTACATAAATAAATAACAATTATAATTCTAAGTACTAATAATAATATTATTATAACCATAATTATAATAATAATACATCACAATAATAATTATAATTAATACTAATACCAATATCAATTTTTCATACAAATAATATTTACAAATAATTATTTTAAAAAAAATATTCACTATATTAATATATATAAAATAATAATAATAATAATCCATATATTACCTATAAATAATAATAACAACACTCATACTAATAATAAAAATACTATAAATCATTTATTAATAATACTAATCATCGTTAATAAATAATTATTAAAAATAATAATAATACATAAAACATAATAATTATTTTAAATAATAATAATATAATAATAATAATAATGATAATAATAATAATTATTATTATATTCATAATAATAATTATTATTATAATATTAATATTATTCCAGATAATATTATAACATTATAATATTATAATATTATTATATAATATTACAATATTCCATATAATATTATAATAATATTATAATATTATATGATTATTATGTAATATAATTATAA
Organism: Dalechampia spathulata; assembly: GCA_948192965.1. Classification (NCBI taxonomy): domain Eukaryota; kingdom Viridiplantae; phylum Streptophyta; class Magnoliopsida; order Malpighiales; family Euphorbiaceae; genus Dalechampia; species Dalechampia spathulata. The sequence goes on along the minus strand of CANYBF011017711.1, from coordinate 9,341 downwards.
TAATAATAATATTATTATTACTAATATTACTTATTATTAATATTGATAATAATTAATGTTAATATTATTAAATTTAATAATCTTTAGTATTAACAATACTAACAATAATTACATTCTTATTATTATTATAATCATCAATCATCAATTTCATAATTATTATATTCTCAATTTAATAAAATTTTTCTAATAATTATACCTACTCATTTTTTAATCATTAAATTATTATTATACCATTTTATTAATAATATTATTAAATAAAATTAATTATTACTAAATCATTACATATTTAAATATACTTTTTTTTTTAATTACAGTTCGCTGCTGGTTATACCAGTGAACACAACTTCCCTTCCTCCGCCACCTGGCATATACCATGTCATTCGCACTAAATGAAGAATTTTTTTCTCTTAGTCTTGATTAAAAGAAAAGGAAGCAAACAAGGAGCGCGCCTGCATCAAAGGAGGTATAGTTGAAAAATTGCAAAAGATCAAATCGACGAAATTCTAGTCATTTAAACTTTAACCTAAAGTTTATCAGGATAAGTATAGATATACTACATCTAGAATTTAAAAACATGAATATAAACTGATCATGTAGATAAGTGTCTTACCTCTTTGATGGAGAGCCTCTCTTTCATTGCCAATCTGTATTCACCAAGATAATAAACTCAACGGCACTTTGCTGATACAGCTTCCTTGTCTGAAGTATGTGTATCCTCTCTCTCACACACACATATATATTTCCAGATGATGGAAATTAGATCGTACTCTTGGTGAAATTCTGAGGAATCGGAATAGCTGATGTATAAATTAATATGTTAAGAGTCCCTATTTTTCATACATACAAGTAAGATGTTTCCTGCACTTGTATCTACTACAAAATACCTACAGGTCTAATAAAATTTAAGAGAACTTTTAACATGAACTTAGAGAAACCAAAATTGATACTATAATTAACAAATATATAGCTATATTCTCCTCCGTCGTACTTCTGTTCTTGCTCATCGATTATTTTTAGGAGGATGGGGTTTGGGCACATGATAATCTGCGCTGAAAGTTGTAAAAGCAACCAATTTATCCTTCGAAGGATGCGAGCTCGTCCTACCACTCATCACTTCACATTTTCCATTTGAGATTCCTTTCTTGCAGTTTCCTCCTGCAGCTGAAATCCCTGTTCCTTGTGTATTCAGAACTTCCTCTTTTCTGATATCTTTCCTCCTGATCACCCTTTTCAACATCATCATTCTCCTTCCTCCAAGTCCCTTGTCACTCGCTTCATCAGCCATCGCATCAGGGACAACCACGTCTCCCTTGCCTACGAAAGTGACAGTATAAATTTATTTCCTTTGCCAAGTACCCATTAAATGTGCATTTATAGTAATTAACTAATGAGAGTTAATAATCCAAAAAGAAGTAAGAGTAAAACTGGAGGAATGGTAAAAAGTACCTTGGTGGGTAATTAAGGTCATTGAAGTTACATGCAGAAGAACGAGCACAAATAGAAAGCTAATAAATCTTGCAGACACCATTTTCGTCTTCCTTTAAGCAAATGTTTATTGTCTTGTTAGATAATTTTGAGAGAAAGGGGAATCATGTGAAAGAGAGTAAGAGGGGTCTTTATAGAGTCCAAACCCAGGTCAAAATTAGGGTTCAACAACAATATTTATTATTCTTTTCCCTCCATTTACCTAATAAAATAACAAACATGTGGATACACGTACATGGGAAAGCTCAATTTATAAATACAAAGCAATATTCTTCCAAGTAACCCTTTTAAAAATTTGACCATTGAATTGATGAAAAGATTAAAAAAAAAACCAAGTGTATGGTGCTTTTTCATGGGTTGCTTAAAATTGCTAGGAAAATGGTTAATGATGGCGTGGAATGGAAGATACGAGTGTTCAGCGCCTGTCTGCCTCCATGCATGCAACGAGGAGCTAGGTTTGCCTTGATGGCCAATTAAATAAGTTGGCGACATTCAACACCTCGGGTTTTGAGTTTTATAATCTTCTTATTGCTAGATTTTTCCTTACCAAAATATCATTTATACATATAACTTCAATTTTCTCATCATTTTAAATTTATATTCGTCAATATCTCATACAAATACTATATTATAAGTTACAGATTGTAGGATTTGTATAAAGCATACCCTTTCCTTTTCTTTTGTCGTCAATTAGTATTATAATTAATTTTAGAGACGCTAAAATAATAGTTTATGATAAAACACAAAAAGAAATATTGGTTTAATTCGAGACAAGTGTTTTGTTCGTTTCATAAGGCGTTTAGCACACCAAGGTTAGCAGTGAGAGTGAGAACTGAAAAGTGTTATTCAAAGAAAGCCAGCTAACACAGAGTTGCCTAATTTGGCCCGGTTTCTTATATTAGTGGAAGCTACGGGGGCTAAGGGTATAGCCCCTCACTGGTTACCATGTTTCTTTAGTTGTCGAAGATATGAATTATATATACATATATATAGTTGGTTATTGATTCATGATAAGTTGGGTTTGACCATGATTTACAAGTCAGATCCAACAGAAGCTATACATCTACAACTTATAAATTAATTACACAACTGTTAAGATAATATTAATTAAGAAAGCCTATGTGTATTATTTGGTCAAAGAAAGTAGCAAACTCTTGCTCTCTATTTGTCTCTCTTTTCAATCCTTATTTTAAAGAGTCATCCGACTGGAAAAATTAGACAAATAGAATTCAAGGAAAGTATTATTTTTGTAAATATTTTCTTTAATTATTTGAGAAATTACTCCCATCAACTTTTTCATGTTTTATCTTTTAGTAAAATGATAAATTTCAATTAATTGGTAAATTACACAAGTTGATGTCTACTAAACCTAAAAGGAGCAAGTTCATGATGAAAGTGATGGCAAAGCGAGAATGATAAAAAGGAAAATCATTCTCAGTGGGATCCATAATATTCTTTATTTTTGTTTGATTCTACGGACCATCTACACATGAAAAATCTTCAACATATGACTTTTCAAGTCTCTATGATTTTATGTTCTAAAGAAAACTAATCAAGAAAATGAGTCTATTGTCTACCTAAAACAAAGAAAAAAAAAACTATTGGTACTAGTTCTATAACCCTCAAACTACATGGGCTTATAAAGATATTTTCCAGCTATTATTTATGCTTCAACTTTTCATAGCGTTGATAGGGTTATGCTTCCAACTAAAACTCACGATTTCTCGTTTGGCATCATTATGCCTGAGATAGTACTTGTGAATAGTGTTTCAAACCACCTAAAATGATTTTACTTCATGACACTAAAAATGCACTTGGAACAATGAGTGGTTATATTAAGATATTACAGTTGATTAAATTGTGAAATTGTCATTTCAGTAAAGTCAAAAAAAATTGTAATCATATCTATTCTTAACAAAAATATTAGTTAAATTTTTTAGAGATGGTTTGAATAATAATAAATCTAATGATTTAAATTTTATATTTAATTTGACTTAATTAATTAATTATGTTTAAGTAGATAATTATAACAATTAATAGAATGTGAACAAAAACACAAATTCACATAGCAGCAAATAAGTACAAAGAGATGGAATGAGTTAAGAGAAGTAATAAAGAGGGAAAAAAAGTGAACAAAACAAAGTTATTTTATTATGTCAAGTCCCGGTCGCATGCAAACATCGTTATTTCGACATTCAATAATTGTCCCCAATGAGAGTTTAAGGACATATGATATAAACAAATCCAATGATCTTCCAAGCAGAAAAGGGAACTTTCATTGGATATTAGATGTTCACAAGGCCATTGAATAATTTCTAACATTGTGCCATGTGTTTATTTCATTTTTGAAGTTGAATTATTTGAAATTAATATGATAGATTGTACCATTAGACAATATTAATATGAAAATTAAGGATCAAACAGTATCATATTATAAGAATGTACTACTTCACATGATTCTCCTAAAATAATACAGATACTAATATCATTTTTACAGTATAGGAGTAAATGATGTCTCTTCATCTTTTCTCCTTTTGATCCTTGACATTTGTTTCGTTGACCTCCTCCTCTGTTTAACATCGATTTTCCTCTCCAGTGCTTTATTCGCCATCAGTTTTTATCTAATATTTATTTATTTATCTCTTCTTCATGTACATGTTTTGTGCAATTCTTTTAAGGATTATTATTAATGAGTGAATATTTAATTATAGCCAAGCAGTGTGACATGTTAATCTTTTAATTCACAAGAGTAGCTTTACTCATTTCTGCTTAATAAGGCATCAAACTTTTAATCAATACTTGGAGGAGGCTATTGTTCAAATCCTTATGCTTTCTTCTTCTTCTTTTTTTTTTTTTTAAGTTCATCAAAAAGAATTTCATCAATTTCGAATTTATATATTTTAAGAATATTAAATTTAAATTTAAATTTCTTATTAAATTTTATTTTTAACTATTAACTTATGTAGTAATTCTTTATATATTTATCAATATCTTTGATAAATTTATAATCAAGAAAATATAATTTATTTTTTAAATTTGTTATTTGGCATATAATTTGATTTAATTTTAATATTAAATTTCTAAAATTATTATTTTATTTTTTTTAATATTGATATCAAAAAATAATTTCAAAAGCTTAATAAGATATTCATACCAAATTAATTAATATTTTTTATTAGAAAGTAAATACCTAAAAGAAATAAGAATAAGGGATTAAAAAGTAACTAACAAAATGCATACTCTTATTTATAGATTTTACATAATTTTATAAAAAAAAAAATAAAACTTAGGATAAAATTGTAAAATATTTAGAAAGTTTGAAATTTTTAAAACGAAATGATGTATCTATAAAAATATTAAAAAAATACATCAACTTATCACATTTATTAATTTTGATCAAGTGTACATATTAAATAAAATTATAATTCATTCTTGAAAATAAATAAATAAATCAAATTTGAAAATGTTATCAAAATTATAAGCTGCGGTAAAATTTCAGATTTTTTCACTAATAAAGATTATCGTTTATGAAAATAAATTCATGATACAATAATAAGCTTTAGGTTATGATGAATGTATGTCTAAGTTAATTTGTGAAAGGTCTGAAGAGTGAATCATCAATCCTCTCAGAGGGAAAATTACTGATCATATCATTAAATAGGAACACACATCAAAATGAATTCATGTAAATGGAAAATTATAAATTGAAGTTGCTTATCCAAATATTTAAATAATACCATTCGTTATTGAATCCCCTGATGCAAATTTCTGCGTACGGCTTGCCCCAAACAGCGGTAGCTATTTACAAAGTACATACCGTTTTGACGACTCTGTTAATGTTGGTAAATGTGCAACGTCGCCCGGAATCGCCGGGGACATCACATGCATAGATGTCTTCCACACACTCATTCTTTTGCCAACCCAATTCATATTTTACACCGCCAAACATACTTTAATAATCATGAAAACAGGTTTTACATAATTTAATTGATGTGCTGTGTCAACAGTTTAGATACTTTCTGATGATAATAATAATAATAATAATAATATGATCGAATGGTAAAAAGAATTTCATCCACATAAAGACAATTAAAGAACAGAGGAAGATTTCGTGGGAAACAGAAAGGATTTTATATAAGGGAGGGGGGGCGGGAGGAAGAAGAAGCATGGCCTGCTAATTATTTCTAGTTAATGAATATTTGTACATGTTGTGTACGGGAAAGGAAGCCCTTTTCAGTTTAGGGATTCTAAAGCTGATGTGGATCTGCAACAAACTTGTTTTTTTTTTCTTTTTGGAAATTCTTCATTCAAACTCAGTTTCAAGGGTTAATTTGTTTTTTCTTAAATAAAAATATCAATTTCAAGAAAGTAAACCTGGCGTTGCCTTTGAGGCACATGACATGCATGGTCACATGGGATTACTAGCTACACCTTCGTCACCTTTATTTTGTCAATAATAATTTATAAACTGCATTGGAAGTCTTAAATAAACATTTTTGTTTTCCACTAAATTTCTGCACTTTTAATTTTTATAATAATTTACTATTTCAATTGCTTGTTTTATATTTTAAATGTTGATTAAAATAAATTTTTTATTATATTAATTACTATTTATTATAAATACCATTAAATATTAAAAAATTATAATAATTTCAAAAGTATTTAGATTAAAAGTTGAAAAAAGTAAAATACATAAAATTAGAAATAATTAACAATTTAACAATTAATATTTCTAATGTTTATTCCCCTAATAAAATTTAAATGGATGTAACTAAAAGTTCTATTGAATTATCATTTATACAACAAAAGATTAAAAATTCAAAATCCAAACACTTAGTTACATGGGAATAATAGTTCAAAAACTGAATTAAAGAAATAATTATTCCTACATCACAAAAAATTGAGATACCAAAATTTATGATTCTTGTTTATATTAGTTTTTTTCGATTTGAACCCATCCATAATAGATATATCAATTTGATATATAAGATTAAAATACTGTTAAGAGTTGTATTCTTTATAAACATTTCCATATTTTGATGATAATATCCATATATACACCTAAACGAAATGAATTCAATAATAATTATCGGAAATAAAATAAAAAAACTCTCATAAATTTATGTAATGGTCAATAAACTAAACTTAAAAGTTTAAGTTATCATATACTGTTTATGAATGTTTATGAATGGTTTATATCTAACACGAGACTACACGTGAATGTCATTGAGCTTGAAACATAAATATGCACAAATCTACATCTACCTTATGCTAAATTTAATTAGTTAATGATTGAGATTTTTATGAATCGAACTCTAAACCTTTTGATCATAGAGACTCTAATACTATATCAAGAAATCATTCAATCCGAAAACTTAATAGCTTAAGCTATTAAGCTATCACTTTTTGATCAAGTGATTAATACTAATATTTGAATTTGCTTCCATAATGAATGAAATTTAAGGTATTCATTTCAAATATTGATATCAAATAGATAAATGATTGATTCCTTATATGAAAATATTGTTTTAATATTCCTTTTTTCATTAATTTTGATTTTTTTCTTTTTAATAATTCAAATCATGATATGTTAAATTATACCATGAAATTTTATATCCAAGCTATTGTTATATGCAGAATATTTTGTATAAAATTTGGTTATAATAATATTTCATTGGTGAGTAATTGAAGATTCAATTTTTGTAACACCAAAACTTTTGAATTTTTGTAATTTTTACTAAGAGTTTTGAAAAATAAAATTTATATATTTGAAATTCCTTGTTCTAAGCTTTTCAACAATGTATTATTTATCTTAATCATAAGTTTATGGAGAAATTAATTGACATGGAATCCAATGATCTTTTGCTCAAAGGATTGATTACAAAGATACTTCATTCAAATAAACTCAAAAAGTCTATTAGGTTTATCTAAATACCCTTGAAACATAATTTCAATTAAACTTAAGGCTGGACACTTAAACTCAATTAAGAAAAACTTGGTTGGATACTTAAATTCAATTAAGAAAAACTTTCAAAAACATAATGAATAAGAAGAACTAATTTTATTAAATAAAGTTAAAAAAAAATTAAAACAACAATTTTGAAACACCTTAAAATTAAAAAAAAACTAAAATTTTCTTACTTAAAAAAAACTTAAAAAGTAATATTATTAATGAACATTGAATGAATACATAAGAAGCTCTAGGTTATATTTATATAGTCTAAACTTGATTAATCTTATTTTAATTTTAATAAGGATAAACTAAATTATATTCTAAAAGGATACATAAATTCTAATCAAACAAAAAAAAAAGAATAATCTCATAATAAAATTATGATATTTGACCAAGGTGGAAAAAGGAAGCTTCTTACTCTTTAATTAACTTTAATATTGGGTCACATTATGTAAACTTATCCAATCCATTAACATCTTAAAAAGAAGCTTCTTGAATTGCAAGAAATCAAGTAAACCTATGTTTAGAAGCTTTAATAGCCCAACCTAATCAAACATGAAACTTCTTGCACATTTTCATTATCCTTACATTACAAATTTGGACATGTGATCTCAATGAAAGTCATAGATCTTTTTGTTATCTTTTTAATGTATCTTGAATCACTTCAATCCAAGTCTTGTAGAGTAAGTTATGCTCAATATTAAATGATGTGCAAAGCTAAATTTTTTTGATAAACTATACTATAATTTGCAAAATTCAAAATCCATGATAAAACCTTCTTTAACCTCACCAAACATAAGATATTTTTCCATGAATTAGCAAAGTTGATTAATTTATCTTCTATTTTCCATTTAAAATACTTCCACATTATTGTAGTTAAATCATCTTTGAATGAATATGAAAATTTTATAACTATGCTTATGTCAAAAATTGAATTTTTAAGTTCTTAAGGATAAATTTAAAAATATATTAAAAGTATGACCAATTGATTTAAGAAAGAAGATGGAAAATTAAGTTATTATTTTTTATTAGTATAATTAATTATGAATAATATTCTATCATAAAATTCATTGATATTCTCTTTCTATCATGATATTAATTACAAAATAATGTTGTGAGCATCGGTTTCTACAGTCGCCTAGAGCGAGGCTTGCGAGGCTTACGGACCGAGGACCGTACTTAGAGCGAATGCACGGACTTCTCGAGGGGCTACCTAGAGGAATGATACGGACTCGAAAGAGTTGTAAGGGAGTCACCACCGGATGGTTTTGCCTTGGTTCAACCGACCCATAGCATGAGTGCTAGTTAAACCCTTTAGAGATGAGTTCGGGTGGTGAAGATCTATTTCTATGAGTTTCCAAAATTGATTTTACCATTATAGTTGGAATTAATTATCCTAAGCAGGCAAGCAAGCAAGCGTATAAGTAAGCACACAACGCGTCATGCGATTTGGCATTGCATAGTTGTACGTAGAATGGCATATAATGCTATATGGCATTTGGATGACATGGTATATGCATGGCATGTGAAGTGATGATATATTAAAATGACATGACATATGCATGACATGACATAATAATGATGACTTATTAAAATGATATGGCATATGTATGACATGAGATAATAATGATGACATAGTAAAATGACATGGTATAATAACATGGCATATGCATGACATGTGATAGTGATGTATGTGTGAATTGGCATTTGATATGGCATGCGACGTGGCATACGATGTGGTATGTAACGTGACATATGATGTTGTTGGTTTGCGTAGTTAATGAGCAGCGGAAGAAATTTAAAAATTTTTATTTTGAATCAGTAAACCAAAAGAATATCTTTGCATCAAAACACAGAGAAACAGGATTAGAGATTAGAAGCGACAGTTTGATAGTAACTCTTA
>CANYBF011017509.1:0-19782 GCA_948192965.1 Dalechampia spathulata | reverse complement strand
TATTCTTTGATGCTATGAGCTTGTTATCTGTTGAGTTTCATGATTCTTGCTTGAGATTCCATTTGATACTCTCGTATGTTAGCATATTCATGACATCTGGGAGTGTGAATGCCTAACAGAGCGAGAGAAAATGAGGAAAGGCATACTGGATCATATATTACAGGATTCCATAATGGAATCGTATATTATATTTGCTCCTTTGGGAGTTGAGTCTCGAGACATAGGCATAATAAAAGGGCCTACGGGCCAAGATTATAGTTGTCCTCCTTCGGGAGTTGAGTATCGGTACATAGGGATCCAGCATGGAAATATATTGTACACAATAAGGGAAAAAGGAAAGAGGGAAGAGAGTACAGAATAGGAAAAGAAAACGGGACAACATAGCATTACATCGTATTGCCTGTTACTTGACATGTTTATCTATGTTTTATGCGTGTATGATAGCTAGTGCCACTGAGTCTTCGACTCAGCGTTTATCAATTGATGAACGCAAGTTCCGAGCCTACGGTAGAAGGCCCAGAGCAGTGATTGCTAACGTCAGCGGAGAGGTGGATTCATCAGCGAATCCCTGTCTCGAGGTGGTCTGGAGCAGCCGAGCATATTTTCTTTTTGTAGCCTTGTATTGTAGCTTTTATATAAGAGAGAGGCAGTAATGTATTTGTAGTTTGGTGGTGGTTTGTACGGTTATTGTAATCAGAACCTTTGTATATTAATGAATATACTTGTTTATAGACATGTTCATTCAATTGAATGTATGTTGTTATCCAGGGTTATGTTTGGTACTGTTTACTGATTTCACCGTCATACTATCTGTTGTCCCCATATGACGTCTCTTTATATGTGTACATGTATCCCTTGTAGGGTATACAGTGGTTTTCCATACGGGAGATCATTGTGTATGCTACGGGAGCATGTTACTCCAGGTATGGGCTGGGCGTGACAAGTATAATGAAGTTTCACTAAGAAAGTGATGATTAAGATAAGATTTTAAAAAGTCTTCATTAATTGGATAATACAATGCATCACCACTTTTTAATTCTCTATCTTTGTCAATGGAAGGCCAATAAAGGTTTTTTTTTATCTAAAATGTGGCAGTTCATACTTTCATACATGTTTAATTCTCTATCTTTGTCACCATATTAGGTTATGTTTATGACTATTGGCATTTCATACATGTTTGATAGAGTTGTTGGGGAAGGTAGGATTTTTCGCCTATAAATAAATACTAAAACTCCATTTTGACCTATATGCTCTTTATTGATGATACCTTAATAATGGGAAAGGCTAATGAGAATGAGTCTAATGGATATTTATCCATTTTAAACATGTATGGCAAGCCTCGGGGTAAACCATTAAAAAACCATTATGTTTAATAAAGGTATATCTCTCAAAATAAAATGAGGAATGATGCATATTTTAAATATTAAGAATTTTTAAGTGAGTGATAAATACTTGGGATGACTAACTATATGGAAAAAAAAGCTTTGAATTTCATTAAGGATCGCATATTTTATAAGTAAAGATGTTATGCTAAAATTATTCTAATGACCAATTCTACCTACATGATATGTTATTTAAAACTTCTAAAGACCTTTTGCAAATCCATAAATAGCTTGATTAGAAAATTATGGTTGGGGTGGCAATATAGAAAAGTAACTTATGTCCTTAGAAAAATAAACGACCTTAACTATATCAAAATTCAAAGGAGGCTTAGGATTTAAGGATTTAAAGGTTTTCTATTTAGATTTATTAATTAAAACTTATTGGAGAATTGTCAAAATCACTAAAAACATGTTCTCCTAGTTCATGAGGATTATGTATTTCTCATATGATAATTTTTTACGAGGCACAAAAGGAATGTAAGGCATCTTAAGGATGGTTTAGTGTGATATAAGTTAAGAATATCTTTACTAAGGATATTAGGTTTAATATTGGCAATGGAAAAAGTATAAAGGTGTGGATAGATCCATGAATTCCCTTTTTGCCTACATGTAGAATTTATTCACCTAAACCATAGGATTATAAGGTCTATATGGTGTCACAATTGATCAATCCTTTAATAGATAAATGGAGTGATAGGATAATAAAATAACTTTTTAAGTTTGATAAATAAGATAGATATTAGAATCCCAACATGCTTAAAAAATACTTTGGATAAATTAATTTAGTATTTTATAAAAATTAGATGTTCCTTTGTAACATATGCATATAATATTACCATTTCAATGCAGGAATCCAAAGTCATAAAGTTGACCTCATTCTCCTTAAATGAGTAGAAAGATTTTTTAGACTTATGAAAGCTAGATTTTACTCCAAAATTCAACTTATTTTCATACAGAGTGGCCAAAAGTAATTTCCCTTTAAAGGTTAATCTCTATGAACAATGTATTATTGATAACCCCTTAAGTCTTATATTGAGAAGAGGAGGAAATAGTTGAGCATATGTTTTTTTTTTTTTACATTCATATAAACATAACTAAGTTTGCTTCAATTGTTAATTACATACCTCACAAATATGGATTTTCATTTTTTTTGACTCATAGTTGCATGTTCATAATATGATATCTTCATCACAAAACCTAGAATCTATTAAAATAGTTGTTGGTGCTAAAAAAAGTTGCTTATTTTATTAGTACATCTAGAAAAGTGGAAATAATACAATATTTAAATATTTAAATATTTAATAATACTAATACCAATCCAATTCATACAACTCAATAAACATTCAAATCATGGGTAGGTTATAGAGATGCTCAAAGTTCTACATTTGATGAAAGGATTTGTCATCTTCCACCTACAACTCAAGCTAAGTGGATTCATCAAACACCTCCTAACTCTGATCAAGATAAGTTTAATTTTGATGCTTCATTCAAACAAGATTATGGTAAATTGGGACTTGGAGTGATTTGTAGAAATTACAAAGAAAACATGATCAAAGGTGTTGTAGCATGCATCTATACTTTATCATCATTATTATGTATGGAAGCAAAAACTTTTCTACTAGTAGTTCAATTAGTGGTCTCAATGAAAGTTCAAAACTGTGTTTGAGATAAATTCCAAGTCTTTTATTTGATAGTCTCATCAACAAGAATTTAGAGATTTTTTAGAAAATAGAATCAATGATATCAACTATTTTTGAGTTAGTTTCTCATATAGGAACTTATTTCTTCTCTTTTATAGAAAGAGAGTAAACAAAATTGTTAATAAGATTGATTATTTAGCTTTCCTTTCAAAACTTAATTCAAGTGGGTAGTTATTTGTCTATAAGCTATTTTGAATTTTTGGAGTTTGGATTTAGGCATTGGTTAAATAAATTACAAAATTATGAAAATATATTTTTTGAAAAACATAAAATTTACAAAATTGATTTCAAAATACAAAATTTTAAAAAATTCATAAGAAAATGTATTATATAGTTATAATATAAGTGTAATATATTCAAAACATATCATTTGAATATATATTAATTATTTGAAATGTACTATTTCAAGTTTTTGAAATTAAAATTTAAAATTGTAAATTTTATAATATTAATATAGAATGATATATTTTTTATTTTAATTATTTTTAATTTTGAAATGCATTTTTATAAGAAAAAAATAAATATTATATATTAAAAAATAATAAACTAAAAATAATAAATAATAAAAAATGATTTTTGAAAATAAAACTATTTGGGAACATAGTTTTGAAATAAAAAGGTACAGTATGGTATTTTCAAAATTAAAGAAAAGTTTTCAAAAAGTGATATTTATTTAATTATCTTTTTAATATAATTTCAAGTATAGATATTTATTAGATTTTGAATATAAACACATATAATTTCATTTATATTTTATAATGATTAAATTCTAAAGATTTTGATAAAAAAATTGATATAATTTTTTAATTTAAAAATTTAAATTATTAAATAAAAATTTAAATAAAATTATATTTATCCATGAGACATGTCATATTTATTTACATTATTTAATTAATTTTTTATTTAATATTCTTTTAGTTATAGAAGACAACAATTTATTATTACTTAAAACTTTTCTCCTATTATATTAGAGCGCTTTTTAGATCACACTTACAGGTTGTTGGAGATTATTTTTATAGAATGTGGAATTACAACACGTAGCCACCCAAATATGAAGTCAATCCCATCTGATTAAATAATTACATCACCATTTACTTGTCTTAATAATCTTTCATTTAAATGCTCATCCAAAGTTGAATTGATCGGTTTTGATGATCCTTTTCCCCTCTGACCACTTTGTTAAATTTAACAAAACACATGCAACACACATGTTCGATTAAATGCTTTGCAAAGATATTGCATCTTGCTCAAGGAAGGCAGCAAAAAACATGGATGGAAACCAAAAAAACAAGAAAATCATGATATATATACATCTAAACGAAGAAATTACAAAAGGGTTCTCAATTAGGACCCCAACAGCTCAAATACATAACAGTTCTAAGAGATTCTTCAGATTTCTTCAATTTCTGGCCTTTAAGCTTGTTAGACGTAGCAACAGCAGAAGCAGCAGAAGAAGAGAGCATTTTTGGGTGCTGAGAGAACGATCTGAAATTGGTCTTGGCGTGCTGATTAAGAGATCTAAAGGCTTGGTTCCATCTACACAAGCCTTGATCTTTTAAAGCTTCGACTACTCCTATACTTGCTGCTACCATCCAAGCTCTGCTTGCTGAACTCATAATGATTTTGCGGGATGGTGAACTATTAGTGGACTGGAAAAGTGGAATTAGATTTTTTGGGTAGAGTTAGATGTGGAGTAAGTGGAAGGAATTGGGCATATTTATAGATGAGGATGATAGGATTGGGGAAAGATATAGCAGGCAATGGTTTAGAGTAGAGCCGGTTGTTTTTGAGGAAGTGGTATATGGAAAACAAGCTCCAAGTTTCGTTGAATATAGACGGGGACAGCCCAGCACTCAATAAAGTTATTATGAGGGATCGGTTTCTGTTTGTCGTTTTCTTCATATGCTCTCTCGGCTGGAAGTTAACTTACTCATGTTAAATTTTAGAAAGAAATAATTTATGATTTAAATATATATTAATAATATATCTATAACTTTCAATTTTTTTATTTCAAGAAAAACTTCTGAATTACAATTTTAAATAAGCTTTTATGATTTAACTCTCATTTTTAAAATGTAAAACTTAAGGTATTGAGTATTTAAAACTTCTGAATTTAAACATTAATATTTTTCAAATAGATTCATAGACCTTTTTTTTTTATATTAAAACTCACATTCTTATTATTGGAATTTTTATTTAATTGAATTTTTATTTTTAATATGTTTTACAAATAACTTTTTGAAAAATAAATACAAATTTATTATCGAACTTTTAAGTAGTAAATTAAAATATTTTTTTATTTTGATAAAAAAAATTTCAGGATTTTGATATTGCTTTATTTGTTTAAAGTAATTTGTTTGTTTGGAATAAAAAGATTAATAGTTACAAATGTAGTAATTTTAGCATATTTAAATCATAAAACTTTATATGATTTACAATTGACTATTATATTAAATATATTCAATAGTAGAAAACTAGTATAAGATTTGATATTTTACACTAGTTTCAATTGATTATTTCTCACATGTGTGTCTATACATATGATCATAGATTGTTTACTAATCATATATTATCTAATTAAATACAATTTTTTTATATATTTTTTAAAATATGATTTATTTGAAGACCGGAAAAATTATCACATATGAGAATGAGCATAATTTCTTAAAGAAATAGTTGCTCCTTTCTTTTTTTAAATTGTCATATAAAAGCAATAAAATTATTAAAAATGATTAGTTCTAGTAAATATAATTAGACCTCGTTTAGTTAGATGCATTGTGATCAAATATGAAATGTATTCAATTAAGTAATGTAATGTAATAGATTTTTCATTACATTCCATTGCATTATATTATTTGAAAAATAATGTGATGTATTGTAATTATAAATACATTTCTATGTTTAGTTAGTAACATGCAATGCATTCATTGTAATTTATGTATACATGGTAATATAATATCATTTAAATTTTAAAAGATAAACAATTATTATATGAAATAATACATGCAAAAGGTAAGTTAACATAATTCTACCATAAAATTTGATAACATAAGCAAACATATTATCTAAATAAGAAGCTAAACAATACAAATATTAAACTTATCAATCCAAATAAGTCAACCAAATATATAACATAAGATAATAATTCATCATACTACATTAACCACATTCATGTAAATAATCCTATTGTTCTTAAATGTCTCCATCGAGTAAAGCCTTCACTTAAATTTTCTTCTCATCATCTGGAATGGTAAAAAATATATCTATGGTTTCACGATCACAACCAAATGTTTTTATTGCTTTATGTCGCTCAAGCATACAAAGACCATGCAATTTTGCTAATTCACCATAAATCCTCAACCTTTTATCATTTACATCACCATCTTCCAATGCTCGACTTAGTCTATCAGTAGCCTTTCTAATTTCCACGCCAATAATAGTTGTAGACTCTTTAATCACTTTAGATAAACTGGCAATATTTTCACTTCTACTCTTTTTTGCTTTAGAACTCTCTTCATTTATTTCAATAAAAAATGTAGAACTTTCATTTTGCATAGAGTTTTCTTCATTCTCATTAATCTCATTTGTACTTTGATTCTCCAACTCTTCCATAATATCAACAGCTCCTTAAGCATCTCTTCCAATTACACAATCTTTTCTAAATACAATACAAAGCTCAACAAAAAAGGGAAATGCCTTGAATCGAAATGACTCAACATCTTGATGACTCTACATAAACATAAAATTGACATTTATAAACCATTTAAATATAACCAAACACTATTATATATAATGAATATACCTTTAAGAATTCATCCAATACTGCATTTTCAGTTGTCATACATTTTTGATCTGAGTCCCGTCCAAATCCACTGTAATTATTTCTAGCTAACATGTCATGTACAATAGCAAAATTAGCTTTTAGATTTCTTAATTTGGAATAAATATGTGGTATTCCTTTAATTCCATGATTTGGTAGCTTCTCTTTAAGTTTGTCTTCCACAACACCAAAATATCCTGGTTTAAAGCCACGTTCAGCTTTAAATTTTGCTTCATTATACATCTTAAGAAGGGCTTCAATAAGTTTAGTCTCCTTATCAAATGTTTATGATCTTTTATTTGTGCCTGGTCTTTTTAACTTATAAGAGCTTGACATGTTACCAATAGTAAAAATTCTGACAAGAAGTAAAGTAAAAAAACATAATGATATAATTTTAAACATGGTTATGGTATGATAATAAACAAATATTTCTAAAACCAATTCATGAAAATATTGCTACTAATAAAGTCAACATTAATTTAAACATGAATTTCATATAAAGTTCAATAAAACATTAAAACCTATAGTAAGCTATGATAATCTAAAATTTCTTCTCCATTCATTGAACATATCATTAGCCAAGTTATCTCTCTAAGAACTCCATTCATTTAATGTTTCAACTATTGAGATAACATCATGTGCTTCATTAGAAATTTGGCTTTGAGATCTCCTTCTATCTAATCTCTCTTCTATCTTATCTATAGGCATTTCCCTTTTAACAAAATTATGAAGAAGACAACAAGCTATAATAATCTTATTATAAATCTTTATAGGGTAATAAGTAGGACTTCTTAAGATTACCCAATGTAATTTAAGCACACTAAAGCATCTTTCAATCATATTTCTTACTGATGAATGCTTCATGTTAAAAAATTCTTTAGGAGTAGTAGGTTGATGTAGTACATTAAAAGCATGGGTAAGCCTTTAATGTTGCTAGATTCGTCAGATCGGGTGAAGAAATGAGCAAAAAAGGAAGAAAATTGGATTTTTTTGAAAATTTTAGAATCTATATGCGCAGTACATAGGCTATATGTGGCACATATAGATGTATATGTGGCACATATATCATAGAAAATAGAAGGAAAATGAAGTTTTTAGGTAAAAACCTAAGATTCAACTTAGATCTAAGCAGATATAAGGTAGAAATGACTTGTTTGGATTATAAATGAGCATTAGCAATCATCAAATAAACAAAATTAAAGCCAATCATCAAGAAATCAACCTAAAATCATAGATCCATAGAAAAAATCATAAGAAAATGGAGAGAAAATGAATTTTTAACTCACCACAGTAGGTTTTTCTTGTAGATCTTCAATCCAAACGTGTTTAGAGACCTAACTAGTATTAGTTAGTCTCTAAAAACCTAGATTTATTGCTTAATTAAGTGTTTAATTAAGTTAAGAGTGAATTTTGGCAGAGTTTAGCAGTTTTTAGGCAATTTTTGGACCAGTTTCCACGAACCCAAGTGTTATATTTATAGTGAAAGGTGTTAGGGTTCAAGAAATCACATTAGCAATGTGGAATTTTAAAATTTTTAGGTTATATATGCGGCATGTAGTGCTATATGCCCAACATGCATTGGGATGTTTGCCCCATATCCAACATAAGCCATTTTATGTCATAAGACGTTGTATGATACGGAGCATATTAGGTTTGGTCCCGAGAAGGCTCCTGACCAAATGTCTTTTTCTATTACATGTTGCATGCATAGTGCTATACGCTCTGCTTATACGAGCAAAATATGATGCGCTCCACATGTCAAATAAGCATTATTTGACATTCTAAGACGTTGCCCTATATGGAGTACATAAAATTTAGCTCAAAAAGTAGGTCTCACCAAACATCTTTTTCTGTTACATGCTGCATGCATAGTATTATGCACTCAGCATGTTCCATTTTGCATGTTATGCGCTCTGCTTTGTACAAGCAAAATATGATGTGCTCTGCATGTCAAATAAGCGTTATTTGACATTCTAAGATGTTATGCCATATAGAGCACATCAAATTTAGCCCAGAAAGTAAACCCCACCAAATGTCTTTTTTCGCTACATGTTGCGTGCATAGTGCTATGCGCTCATCATGTTCCATTTTGCATGCTATGTGCTCCACTTTGTACGAGCAAAATATGATGCACTCTGCATGCCTATAACACTTAGAGGAAGCTAAAAGGCATGTGTGCAAACCAGGGTTGACATCAGGGACCTGTACCAAGCTGAATCAACAAAAACCCAAAATTGCAGTGCATGGGTGAAAAGTCAGGGTCAATAGTTTGGCCCTGATCAGGACCATTTTGGGACGACATAAGCGTAAGTCATCAAAATGATATTTGATTATAACATGACTTTTCATTGAAAGTAAGGGAGGTACCTGACCAATGCTCGTATTAAGGTCTGATGTTCATGCTTAGGCTTACAAAGTGCTCATGCTGAGGCTTGCAAAGTGCTCATGCTAAGGCTTATAAGGTGCTCATGCTGAGGCTTATAAGGTGCTCGTGCTAAGGCTTGCGACCCAATTCTACCATTGGGAGCCCAATGCTCAAGCTAGATGATCAATGCTGATCTGGAGGTGCTCATGCTGAGGCTTGCAACCCAATTCTACCACTGGGAGCCTGGTGCTTGGGCTGGAGGATCAATGCTGATCTACTGCTCGTGCTGAGATTTATGACCCAATTCTACCACTGGAAGCCCGATGCTCGAGTGAAAATGATCAAGGCTGATTGGTGGTCTTTTACAAGATAAATGGCTTTGCTGCAAAGCTTAAAATCATCTAATATCAATGTTCAGATGCCTAATGTTAGGATTTAAGAATCAAGGGCTTGATTCTATGATTGCTGCTGGATCTGGTGGTTGATTGTTAGACCTGGGTGATCATCTATTGGGTTGATGCTCGCACCATCTAATAAATGTTGAATATCTCCAAAATGGTATTTGGGATCCTCTACCAGGGCTTGATATTTTTTGGTCGATGGTTTTGACCAGTAATGAACCCAATTCTGTCATTGGGAGCCCAGTGCTCAAGTAAAATGATCAAGGTTGATCAGTGGTCACTGCGACATTGATGGATTTACTACAAGGATCAAAATCATCTAATATCAGTGTTCAGATGCCTACTACTAGGGTTTAAGAATCAAAGGCTTGATTCCATGATCGTTGTTGGATCGGGTGGTTAACTACGGAACCTGAGCTGACCGTCTACTGGGTCGGAATGATCAACCGTTAGATCAATGCTCGTGCCATCAAATAAGTATTGAATATCTTAAAAGTTTGCATTTAGAAGAAGCAGTAGTAGCTGGCGCAATAGAGGAAGTAGTAGCTGGAGTGGAAGGATCAGGGATAACAGCAGATGAAGAGGATCCACCTGAGAAATGACGCTATCATTTATGGCCAAGAGCCATCTAGCGTGTGGCGTTGGTGGAAGGATTAGAAGGGTTGAGCCACTCTGTAGGTGTATCAGCTGGAAATGGAACATGCAGGCACTGACAAATAGCTACAATATACCAGTCGTAGAGAGATATTATCATTGGGAAGGCCTAATGACTGAAGATGATCAAGTCATCATGAAATATATTCAGGATGTATGATGAACTCATCATCAAAAGTCCGCTTAAAGAGCATAGAGTGCTTAATGAATGAAGGTCAAGGTTAGGACCTTTCGGTCCTGGGGAGGGGTGAATAGCATGAAAGGTGTGCAGCTCCTGGCAGATATGATGAATAATAGGTCCAAATAGAATAGCTCTGTCAGGCTACTTCTGAACGC
The DNA here is from genome assembly GCA_948192965.1 of Dalechampia spathulata. NCBI lineage: Eukaryota > Viridiplantae > Streptophyta > Magnoliopsida > Malpighiales > Euphorbiaceae > Dalechampia > Dalechampia spathulata. Next base: position 9,124 of record CANYBF011017509.1, on the reverse strand, counting down.
CAACCTCATGAAAAGAGGTCTGAAGCCAGCGTCCAGACTGGATAGGGGTACCCGTGACCATGCAGTAAAGAAAAATAAGGTTAGGGCTTGTGATAGTGTCATTAGACTCAAATCTCCTAAAATAAGATAGGAGATCATTCTATGATAGTAGAAAAGAGTAGGAGACTTTAGGCATGATGCCTTATGTCTAGAAGTACGGAAAGTGGTGTTGAGGGCGATATCTCTCTAGAAAGCATTGCGGTCAAAAATCATGGATTTGGTATTCAAAATGCCATCTGTATGAAAACCAAAGAGGGTATCAAACTCAAAAGCAGAAAGAGAATGATATCTCCTAAAGAGTCGGAAAGTACAGGAGAAGGAGGTAGACAGAGAAAAAGCCTATAGGAACTTGAGAGCTACAGACTAAATAAAGTGGTTAGGCAGGAAAGTAAAATTTGACCAACCTCCATTGGTCAAATATCGCAGAACGTCATCCTCCAATCCAGTTTAACGAAGAGTAGGATGATACATAAAATGAGAGTGAGAGAAAACCTTCTCACTCAAAATGGAGGTCCTAACTGCCAAAGCAGGGGTAGCACCATGAGGGCTAGAGCCAAGATGAATAGTGCATTTGACTCTCTATAAGGAAGAGTCACCATGATCACCAAGAGCAGACATAACGAAAATCAATAAATAATAAACAAAAAGTGGATAATGAAGTTAAAAACAAGATTTTTCAAAAATTCAACAGAGTTACGATGAGTTTTGAAAAACTCAAAAATTGGTACCTGCACGAAAATTGATAAAATTGGACACACAATACCTAAACATAATCCTAAGCAATAAATTCTAAAGAACCTAGAGCTAAAATAACCTAAAATAATCAGAAAATCAAAATTTAAAATAGTAGTAAAAGGCTATAAAACAGTGAGACTGGAATGTAAAAATAAAAGAAAATGATAGAGAAACAAACCAAAATGAAGATTAGGATTGCAGGCAATGGAGTTTGGAATGTTAGGAAACTGGTTTGAGAGGATTTTGCTAGAATTTAAAAGAAAAATGAAGTTGAAATGTGAAAAATCAGTTTAAAAATATATTTTAGGGTCGCGTACCAGCATACGTCCAGGGTGTACGACCGTACGGGCTAAAAAGGCCTTAAAAATTCATATCACGTACGAGTGTACGGGTAATATGTATGGCTGTACCAATTAGAGACATTTGAAATTCATGATCACATACGGGCGTACAAGTAAGGCGTACAACCATATAAGAGCTCTCAGCTGAAAAATTGAAACAGAACGCGTACAGGCGTACCCATTTTGGTACGACTGTACCATATGGCGTACGGTCGTACTAAAATGAGTAACGTCTGTACCAAACATTGCTAGAAACTTTAGAATAGATCATTGAGGATCTGTATAGGCATACCAAAGGTTGTACGGCTGTACGAGGATGAAAAACAGAAAATTTTTAAAGAGTTTTCTGATTTTTCTTGAAATTTCCAAAGTCCACCAATCACACCTATTTCAAAAATGACTATCATTCCTAATTCATGTTTGATGAAGTTTAAACGTTATTCACTATGTTTGATGAAGTTTAAACGTTATTCACTAAGGGGTTTTGTAAAAATATCTGTCAATTGGTGAGTTGTATTAACAAATTCTAATACAACTTTCCTTTTTGCACATTATCACGTAGAAAATGATGTCTAATATCAATATGCTTAGTTCTAGAATGTTGAATTGGGTTCTTAGATAGATTTATGGCACTAGTGTTATCACATTTAATGGAGGTACATGAAACACAGACATTATAATTTCTTAATTATTGTTGAATCCAAAGTACTTGAGTACAACAACTACCTACGAATATGTATTCAGATTCAACAGTAGACAATGATACACAATTTTGCTTCTTGCTAAACCAATAAACCAAACAATTGCTTAAAAAATGACAAGTACCAAAGGTACTTTTCCTATTTAATAAATTTCTAGCAAAATCAGCATCAGAATAAGTAGACAAGTCAAAAGATTTATTTCTAGCATACCACAAGCCATAATGCACAGTTCCAATTTAAGTATTTAAAAATTCTTTTCACAACACACAAGTGTGATTCCCTAAAAGATGATTGAAATCTAGCACACATACACACAGCAAACATAATATCTAGCCTAGAAGCAGTTAGGTACAACAAACTACCTATCATACCTCTATACTTCTTTTAATCCATATGTTTGCCACTTTCATCCAAGGAAAGCTTTATGGTAGTGCTCATAGGAGTCCTGCTAGCTTTAGCATCTTCTAATCCAAACTTCTTGAGCATCTCTTTAGTATACTTGAATTGGTTGATGGAGATTCCATCTTCATATTGCTTGACTTGAAGTCCCAAGAAATACTTTAATTCTCCCATCATGCTCATTTCAAATTCTCCCTGCATACACTCAGAGAACTTGTTGCACAATTTCTCATTAGTAGCACCAAATATGATATCATCAATATAAATTTGAATAAGCAAGATATCATGTTTATAATGCTTAATAAAAAGTGTTGTGTCTGCTTTACCTTTTTCAAAACCATGATCAATGAGAAAACTACTCAATCTATCATACCAAGCTCTAGGGGCTTGTTTAAGGCCGTATAAAGCTTTGGTAAGTTTAAAAACATGATTTGGAAATTCAAAATCTTCAAAACCAGGGGGTTGTACAACATAGACTTCTTCATTTATAATACCATTCAAAAAGGTACTTTTCACATCCATTTGAAAAAGTTTAAAGTTTATGTAAGATGCATATGCTAATAACATTCTAATTACTTTTAATCTAGCTACAGGTGCAAATATTTCATCAAAATCTATTCCTTCCTCTTAACAATATTCTTGTGCCACTAACCTAGCTTTATTCCTAGTTATGACACCACTTTCATCAAGTTTGTTCCTAAACACCCATCCAGCTCCTATAACTGATGCATCTCTAGGCTTAGGTACTAATTTCCATACATTATTTCTATCAAACTGATTTAGTTCATCCTGCATAGCCAACACCCAACTCTCATCATCTAAGGCTTCATTCACATTCTTAGGTTCAATCTGAGAAATAAAAGCAAGGTTGTTATGAATATCTTCAAATTTAGAATGAGTTGTTACCCCTTTTGATGTTTCACCTATAACTTGTTCCTTGGAGTGTCCTTTTGGGAATTGCCACTCCTTTGAAAGATCATGCTAAATATGAGGTGCAGCTAGGTGAGGAAGAAGGTCATTTAATTCTTTCTTGTCAACATCTTTTGGTGTAGTTTCTTATTGATGCTCTTGTTCTTCATTTTGTTTCAATAAGATTCCTACATAACCATCAACATTGTCCTTTATTGAACCAAAGGGGTTAGTTTCATCAAAAACAACATGCATAGATTCCTCTACAACCAAAGATCGTTTGTTGAACACCTTATATGATTTGCTAGATGTGGCATATCCTAAAAATAAACCCTCATCAGTTTTTGAATCAAATTTTCCAAGGTTATCCTTGGTGTTTAAGATGTAGCATTTGCATCCGAATACTCTACGGTACGAATTCTTGGTTTTCTACCACTCCATAGCTCATAAGGAGTTTTGTTTAAAATTGGTTTTAAATGAACTCGATTTATGACATAACAAGTGGTATTGACCGCTTCGGCCCAAAAGTAAGATGGTAATTGATACTCGTTAAGCACTGTCGTGCCATGTCACAAAGAGTTCAATTTTTCCTTTCAACTACCCCATTTTATTGAGGAGTTCTTGGAGATGAAAAGTTGTGATGGATGCCATGCAATTCATAAAATAATTTAAAACTTTCATTTTGAAACTATTTTCCATGATCACTTCTTATTGAAGAAATGTAATAGCCTTTTTGTATTCTTTTTGTTACATGTTGAAAAGCATTAAATGCATCATCTTTATGAGCTAAGAATGAAATCCAAGTAAACCTCGAGTAATCATCCACAATCATAAGTGCATAATGCATACCACCTAAACTAGCTACTCTAGTTGGTCCAAATAAATCCATATGCAACAATTGAAGGGGTTTAGAAGAAGTTACCTTATTTTTCACCTTAAATGAGGATTTTACCTATTTTCCCATTTGACAAGTTTCACATACCTTGTCTTTTACAAATTTGATCTTTGGAAGTCCCACTACATGTTCATTCTTCCCGAGATATCTGATGCTTTCAAAACTAGCATGTCTAAGTCTTCTATGCCAAAGCCATGAGTCCTCACTTATAGAGACAAAACACTTCACATTCTTATTAGGAATGGAATCTAAATCAATCATATAGATATTTTCTATCCTATCTCCTTGAAAAATTAGCTTATCATCACTAATTTTATAAACAAAACAACCTTTTGGATCAAAAACAACTTTTAAACCATTATCACACAATTGACTAATGCTAAGTAACTTATGTTTTAATCCTTCTACTAACAAAACTTTGCTAATAGAAAGTTGGAATCCTGACCAACCTTACCAATCCCAACAACTTTAACATTGTCTCCAAAGGTGACATTACCTCCTTCACATTCTTCAAGATTGAAGAAGAGGCTTGCATTACCGATCATATGCCTTAAGCATCCACTATCGAGATACCATTTGTTTTCACTAATCTTGGACCTCAAGTATACCTGTCAAATGCGGATGCATTTACTTCTCTTTAGGTACCCAAATGTATTCGGGTATTTGGGGGTTAGAAGCATTTATATCATCATTCCAATACATTTTTCTAATAAAACATCTATTGGTTGTATGTCCCTTTTTATTGCAATAATGACATATTACATTCTTGAATTTAGAATGGTTATGCACATGTTTCCTTTTGGATGCATGAGACTGATTATGATTACATGAACATGAACAATGATATACCTTATGCATATGCCCTCTATGAGTCTTAGGATGGACATGTTTCTTTTTGAAATCATTTATTTTTTGCTTTGATGTAGAGGCTTTGATAAAAATGGTGCCTTTAAAGGTGTAGGAGGAGTTTTGATTAAATCCAATACCTTCTTTATTACCACTAAGTTTTTGATGTTTTAAAATAATATCTATCTTGACCTCACTTTGTTCAAACCTAGACAAGTTATCTTTCAACAAATCCTTTTCTTTTGAAAGTTTGGCATTTTCATCCTTTAAAAACTTATTTTCTTTTTCAAAGTTTTCAAGTTTTGTTTTACAAGAGTAAAATTCATTTTGTAAAACATTTTTCTCTTTTATAATGGATGCATCTTTATTTTTAAGTAATTGATGCTTCTGAGCTAATTTTTCATATTTTTCTAATAATGCCTCTAATGCACCACAATCATCATCATCATCAAGCTCATCATTACTATAATAGAATTGAGATGATGTAGTTACCTCATCGTTTTCTTCATCATCTAGGAATGCCATAAAGCAAAGATTGGTTGCTCCTTCATCACCAAACACTTCCTCATTTAATTCACTGTCATCATCCCACATAGCCTTCAATGCCTTCTTTTTGAAAGGCTTCGATGGTTTGTTGAGATGAGGACATTCATTCCTCATGTGTTCAAGCTTGTTGCATTCATAGCAAATAGTTTGATTCCTTAGCGAATTGTCCCTTCGATTGAAGTCCCTTTTTGCTCAAATGACTTCTTGCCATCTTTTTCAAGCTTCTTATTCTTCATGAGAAAATTCTTGACACGTTTAGAGCGAAGGGCCACTTCATCATCGATGTCCCCTTCAGTTGTGGAAGAGGTATCTTCTTCTTTCAAAGCTTTAAGTGCAATCCCTCTCCGCTTATCTTCCTCTACCCCTTGCTTAAGGGTAATCTCATCTGTAAGAAGCTTCCCGAGAAGCACATCGGTTGATAATACGGATAAGTCATTTGCTTGTTCAATGGATGTCACTCTAGCCTCCCAATCCTTCTTAGGTAACACTCATAAGATTTTATTGTTGATGTCTTCTTTTTTATACATCTTGCTAAGCTTCATTAGGCCATTTATGATCACCATGAGTCAATTGCACATTTCAGAAATTGACTCATTTGCCTTCATTGTGAACAGCTCATATTGATATGTCAATAATTGAATCTTCTTGCTTCAAACTTGATTGGTTCCTTCATGAAGAGTCTCCAAAGCAGTCCATGCTTGCTTTGCCGTGACACAATGTGATACTCGACCATATTTCTCATGACTTATAGTACAGTACAATATGTTCATCACCTTTTTATTCTAAAAGTTTGCTCTTAATTCCTCCCTAGTCCAATCTTCTCTATCTTTGAGAGAAACAACACAATCAATTGTAATTGTTGGAGGTGAGTACTCTTTTACCATCAAGTCAAATAATTCAATTCCGTCACTATCCAAGAAAACTTCCATCTGGTGCTTGTAATACGGATAATCCGTTCCATCGAAGAATAGGGGTCTTGTAAATGATTGACTCTCACTTGTTGCCATAGGATCTTTTGCTCTAAAATTTTACTTCTAATACTAATGAGCACCAAAAGCTCTGATACCAAATGAAATCCTTGCAGAAATAACAACACATGCGATAGTTTATAGTGGTTCAGCACTAACTCTTACCTACGTCCACTTCTCCTAAGTCTCAACTTAGGGTTCTACTAAAATACAATCAATTACAATAAGGATTCCACAAATGAATCCTAACCTCAGTGTTTTTCAAGCTTACGCTCAAACCTTTACAGTAATCAATCTCACAAACTCTCAATTACAAATTAATGCCCAAGAATTAATCACACACCAACCCACAATAGCAAAACCTAATTCTTTAGATATGGGAATACAATAGAATGAGAGTTTCCAATTGCCAAAGACACAAAATACAAGTAAACTTACTTGTTCTTGATGATAGGAGCTCAAAGGAATAGTTGCTCTGCAAAACTAGTCGTTAGAGTGAAAGATATGAAAGTTGTACATATAAAATAGTTATTAGAAAGGGTTTAAAACCTTTCTGCAAAGTCATGTATGGTCATACCTATCTTTGTACGCCCGTACGAATTTTAAAATCACTTTAGAAAAATAGGAGGAAAATGAGGTACAATCGTACCAATATTGGTACGCTAGTACCAACATAATTTTCCTAACAAGCAATTTTCCTACAAGCTCGCGTACGGCCGTACCACCTAATGGTATGCCCGTAGCACAACAGGTTTGCTGACAAACCAAATTCCTGCGAGCAACAGTACGCCCGTACCAATCAATGGTACGCTCGTACCATGCTCAATCAAACAGTACAGACTTGGTACAGTCAGCCGTATAACCGTACCACTCATCTAATGCATTTTATGAAACATAAATTTTGATATGTAAAGTTTACCACAGGTATACAATTGGTGTACAAAAAGTATATAATATGTATACAAGAAATATACAATAAGTATACAAAAAGTTTATAAAATTATATTTTTTACAAGTTCAAAAAATTGGAGATATAGGTATTTACAGTATATTTTACGAAATTTAAATTCTGATACGTAAGATTTATTACAGGTATACAATTACCGTTCAATGACATGCATCAGAAAATTTATTTCAGCAATCAAACTCTATCATAGTATATGTCGTATTATGTATGAAAATGCGATCTACAACTGAGAACAACCATCTTAAAACTACCCATGCATTAATATGACTACAATAATCTAAAATCTGAAAACTGCCCTATTTAAGCAAATTTATCATATTAAAATTCCATAAGTCATGCATGGTGCAACTCAACAACAATTTGCTGCATTCAAGCTATCTCCACTAAGGAGATTCATATCATCTAAATTATGTAATGTCACAACCTGGAAATTCAAAGGAAAATTTAGGACCATATTTTAGTAAGTGCTGAGAAGTTTTAGAAATCTAGAAGTAGCTGTGGGAGAATTCTTTCAAGATGAGTCGCTTTGATCTTACTCTCCTTCTGCTTCAGCAATGGTAGCAGCACGCTGTATGGCCTCTGTATATATGAACAAGTACTTTATCAGAATGCTTTACACTAGGGAAACAAAAGAACCGGGGTGTGTATGGCCTGACCTGAAACAAAAACTCTGAGAAGCTCGCAAGTCAACTTGAGTGCATTGGAATTAGCTGTACCATGAAAGATGAACATTAATTGAATCCAACCTTGTAGCAATTCTCGATTATGACTCACTTTGCAGTATAAAAATGAGTTTCGAGGTAACAATGCTCAACTTTGAATAAAAAGAAAGAAAAGCATGAAGATAAAAGAAAAATTACCAGAAGTTGAACGAATCTTCTTAGATGTTCCAACTCCTACCTGCGATCGAATTCAGCTAGATTCATTTACAACTTATTCTCGAATTAACCAAATATTGACAATATGAATTCTCCTTTTCCACCATTACTACGATATTTTCCAGGAAATATAAAGAAACAGTAAAAAAGCTCATAAATATACTAAAAAAATCAGAATTTGAAACAATATAGAAATAATTGAAAGTGAGAGAATCAGTAGAGGAAATTTCAAACAAGAAAAGGAAGAAGACGATGACCTTGTAGTCCATGGCATCGGCTCCTTCATTTTTCTCCCGATCTGCCATGTAATTGAAGTATTACTGAAAGGAAAAATGAACGAAGAAACTGCGGAAAACATCAAGGAAATAACTACAAACCCTGGGCTCTTCTCGTCCAAACCAGCTTGAAAATGGCGTGAATTAACTCCTAAAAAATTCCAAAATGAAAATAAAAATCAAAGGTAAATCAAATGAAGAAGAGACAGGAGTAGAAACGAAAATGAGATGAAAGAAAATAAGAAAGACAAATAAAAAGAGAGATGAGAAATTGAAGAAAAAATCAGAGTATGAGAAATTGAAGAACAGTGGGTGTCGCACCCTGTTTTTGGACCGGCTTGATCCTGATCGATCCGGGATGTTTCTGGGCCGTTCTGGGCAAACTCTGGCCCGTTCCGGAGCATCTCAGGGGCGTGGGCATATGTTTTTGGTCTTAGCATATGTCACATGTGCGTACGCATATGTCTTAGGCCTTAGCATATGTTGACTTGTGCGTACGCATATGTTTTAGGGTTTAGCATATGTTACATACGCGTACGCATATGTTCCCTAGGACAGACTCCATTTAACCCTAATTCTGCCATTTGGCTCAGGGTTCGGAATTCTAGATGAAAAACCCTAATCC
>CANYBF011017284.1:0-12628 GCA_948192965.1 Dalechampia spathulata | reverse complement strand
TATATATATATATATATATATATATATATTTGCTTAAGGAAAGTTTAATTACATATAGACAAGTGGCTTCTAGAGACCAGTTAATTACCCCCACTTCCATAATTATTTTTAGGCATCATTTACATCTTTCTTGTATATTCGACTTTATCAAATATTCTTTCATTTTTTTTATTTTCTCTATAAATTCCATATCATATGGAATTCCTTTATTCATAATGCACTTTCATCATAATTATCAAGTTATCACATTCATGTATCATATTCGATTCATGCATTTCATATGTTTATCAATCATTCACTATAATATATTTATAAAAGAAATGCATATCAAAATACTATCTAAACCAGGATGTGACAAAATATGAATTAAAATCTATAATTTTTAAAACTATTAATAGAAAAAGGCTTTTTTAAATGAGACAGTTAATGTAAATTGAATAAAAGAGATAGAACAAATAGAAAAATGAAGAATTTCAGAATATTTAGAATTGGTATAGCTTAAAGCAAATGCAAATTAAAGTAATTTGAAAATGAAGGGAGACAAACAAATAACACATGTACCAACTCCAATGGCTATGGGAAAAGATTGTCATCTCTTTCACATATATAGACAATGGATGACAAGTTAAGTATATAGACAGTTGGCTCTTCATGTTCCTTCTGCATTTTGTCTCCATTGGTCCACCCACGTTTTCCTGAATTTTCATCGAAACTCCCTTTGTCTCTTCAATTTTCCTCATCCATCCATTTCAAATCATTTCCATTACATATATACATTATATATATATAATATCTTTCAAATTTTATAATATCAATTTATAATACACATAAATATTCATGATATTTAAATATAATTTAAATTAAGGTAATTGAAATAGTCATTAAGAATTGTTTGTTGATATGTACTACTTAGAGAATTTTGAGATAATCATGAATAATTTGTTAAATTTTGGTGTAATATATATATATTAGTTTGTTTAAGTTAATTTATAGATATAATAAATTTAAGATTAATATGGATACAATTTAAAATTTTAATTACATTAAAATTTTAAAAAAAATTTAATATGATATAGATATAACACTAATAACATAATATTATATATTTAATATGATTAATATAAGTGTTAAATAAGTTGATTTGATATGATTAAAGTAATCAATGATATTAATCCATATACCATAATTCAAATCAATATAGTTTTATTAATAAATTACTGGTGAATTAATGAATCAATCTGACATAACATGATTCTAATAATTAACCATATTATAAGCAAGTTGACAAATTATTTAATGATATGAGACAAATTTTTTATGTCATCATCAACTAAAGAATTGATATAAAATCAATTATATAAAATTCAAATATATTATTCTATCTCATATTCATGTTAAATTTATGAATAGTATTAGTTATTTATTTTAATTAAAATATTAGTCACATAATATCAATAACAAAATAACAAGAAATTGATATTTTTAGTGAAAAGTTTTTAAGTTCAATTTCCAAAAATAATACAATATTTATTAGAAGGGTTTATCGTCATTTCCCTGTGCGATCATTAAGCCTGACCTTCTAAGTTAACAATGGGCATGAAGTATCACTTGCTCCACCAATAAGCAGACTTTAGGTGAGTTTTTCCCAAGGTCGAGGATGTTCATGTCGAGTACGTACATAGGTAGTTATCTTCTTTGACAAAATTAATATTTATTTATAATGATCAATCCTTGTTCTTTTTACCCTTTTCGTAATCTTGCTTCTTGTTTAACTTCGAATATTCATTCGTCAAATTGACTTTAATGATCCATGATCGTTTTCAGACACTTGAGGACTGGCTTAACATTGTGCATAAACTTGGTCCATGGGATGTCCGTGGCCTCTTTGGATGGATGTTTTAGATGATGTAATATTATATTCAAACTCTGAACATGTCATTTCCTATGGCTGCATCGAGTGCTTAAGGATAAATAATTGGACAACAAAGCTTATTATAATTTGTTGCTACGACTATATCTCATCAGAGGATCCATATTAAATTCATAATCTCTTCCTTTGAGTATCCTCACTCTTACCATTAAGAAGAGGGATGTTTAGAGAAAAAGTCAAGAACTGGAGCCACATCTTTTGCCCCTAGGCTTCTGCGGAATTCTTTCAACTTCTTGTTATTGATGTGTTTATCATTTTTTAATCATGTGTACCCTTGACAACCTAAATCTACAGATGATCTCCTCCAAAATAGATAACTAACTTTTGCTTGATAATTGTTGCAGTATTTCTGTTTCTATTCATTTAATGAAGTAACTTATGACTACCACTAGCAATTTACCTCGAAAATGTTCATTCTCTACGTCAAAGGGACAACATGAATGTTTGTGGTATATGCGAGGTATGGATGATTCTATTGTAATATTAACATGTCCGACAGCGTTGCATTGATTTTTTTAGCATCCTTGTGTTGCATGTAAGGATCGAACTAGAGAGAGGAAAAACGAAGAGAAGGTAACACTGATGGTAAACTACACGACGATATAGAATTATGTATTGATGATTTTAGAGGTTTTTTTTTGTTACAGAGAAGAATATACAAAATAGTTACAGGGAGAATAATAAATGTACAGCCTAACATTTGGGTCGGGCTTTGCCCCGAACCCCACCTTCGAGTGGGGGGCTCCCGCCCCCTATAGCTTCCGGCAACCTCACCACGGAGGTTAGACTGCGTGAACGAGATTAATTTGACAGTATATTAAATATAACATCAAGCTCCACAACCTAACATTGCATTGATTTTTTAGCATCATTGATCATTTCAAATCGATAGCATCATGAATCTAATTTAACATTTTTTTTATGGATCCGTGTGGTATTCTTTTATGGATGCTACTTTAACAAGTCAACTAAATAATTATATCTATCAAACATGAAAAGGATTAATTCCTATATCTGAATCGATAAAGTTATCTATAACATACACAATAAATCATGACATGATCACATGCATTTCATAGTAAAATAACCATAATCATAAGATACAACATAAATATCACACGAGAAGGCATAAATAAACGTAATGAGATATAAGGATTGAATTAATTAGTAAAACATTATAATTATTTGATATTCATGCTTTACATGTAGATAAGGGAAAAATCTTATACAAACTCACACAAAACATAGTCGTCACCAATGTCTATTATGTGACTAACTTTCAAGAATAACTTCTAAGTTTAACTAGTCACTTCCCTAAAGAGTTTTAAGAGTATAATTGGACCTAACGGAAAGAGATATTAATATGTTTTCCTACCATATCTTCAAAATTATATAAATAAAATATAAATATAAAATATCTGTTTTTCTCTTGAGTTCAAAAATTTTAATTCCCAAACAAATAGTACCTTTACAAAATCATTTCTTTAGATTTTTTTACGCATTATATCTCCTTATCAATCTTTTTGAGTATCTAATCTCTCTCTTCTTAAGCTAAACACCTTGTTAATGATTATAGTATCATCCTCTTAAACAAATAGCCCTCAAATATCGGATAAGAACTAACATTGCTTTTATCCTATCATTATATAGCATATTTTTTTCTCTGAATACTTCATCACAAGTATGCTCCCCAAATCTATTTGTATTAAAAAAAAAATGTTCTTCTTACTTTTATGATTAGCTTTGTAAACTATCCAAAGTAGACATCCTCTTTTAATTCTCTAGATGTTATCAGCTTAGCAAGAACATTCGCCTTTTCATTTTTCAACCTTGACTCCTATTTTCCACGCACAATCATTATTCTTCGGTTCAGCCATAAGAGCCTTTGTTATATCTAGACACTTCATCATCATTGAATCTTTTACCTCCTATGATCTTGGAACTTGTCCAATAACTAATTAAAAATCAACTTTCTTACAAAATTAAGTTCATATCACAGGTTTGTTCATAAGATCAATAACTTGACAGCAGAATGATGAATTAAATGCTAAACATTTTAGAAAAGTACAACAATAATAAAATTAAATCTAAATACCCAAAAATGATTCCTTGGTAGTTAATGGTAGTTGAGCAATCAAAATACAATAATAACTGATGATCAATTTGTCCCTTAAACATATCAAATCATGTCTAGATTTTTGCCCTCACTTGAAATGGAAAGGAACAGTTCCTGCTGATGTGTTGATTTTTTTCCCGAAAATTATGGATATTTTCATGCATGATTCTTTCGGATTGGTTAACTTACGCCCGAGAGTTCTCCATCAACCCGCAGAGATCACATGCATCGTTTAATCATAAATGGAATATTGGTTGCTTTTCAAATAATTAGTAATTATAAAAGTGCAGACTTCCCCTCTTCATTCATCAATAATTGTTATACTTTTGTAATATTTTAGTATCACATAACAAATTGTAATTATTTTATATTTTCAAAATCGAAAATTAAACCAAAAATCTATAAAATTAAATTAAAACAAAATTTTGATTCAGTTTAATCAATTTTTGATTATTTTTATTAATATTATAATTTATTAACATGCAGTACAATATAATTTAGCATTGGCATTGAAAAAAGCGTTTTTTAACTTTAATTTTTTAATTTTTATTTAAATTGTTGTTAAAATGATGTTTGAATAAATAAATAAATATACATTTTTTATAAAAAAAATTTACATAAAGTTATTTTAGATAAATTTTAAAATATCAAACTATTAATTCAAAATAATTTAAAAGATGTTTTTGATTTTAAATAATAATATCAAACACATCTTATAAATTTTTTTTAATTGATATTTATGGTAAAAAAATACATTTTTTGAATTATTTGAAATTACTTATTTAATTTTTTAAAAAGTTGTTTTCATATATTTGTCATGTGATTTTCACATATTTCTAATTTTAATTATTTTATTTTCCCATATTTGTGATATTTTGGATTTTTAACCTTGCATGAGCTGAGAGAAAAATAGATGATTTAATATAAAAAATAATATCTTTTGATTCATTAAGACTAAAATGTAAATAAAATTATCTAAAATAAGAAGAAAAATTAAATTTAGAATATTAAATTTTAAAATTTTACAAACAATTTATTAAAAAATTTACTGAATTTTGATTGATCATTAATATTTTTCGTTAAGGAGAAAATAGACTGAGTAAGCAAGTTTATAAAAAAAAATTAATAAATTTAGAAAATTAAATGAAAAAGTTTAATTGAAGGTAACGCTACGAGTGAATTATATGCAACTAAAATAAAATTTAATAATATACAAAAATTATACATTTTAAAAGTTAAGATATCAAACTGAAAAAATTTAGAATTAAAAAATAAATTATTTATCTTTCTAATAATAATTTTTGAAAATTTATATGGAAAATGAAAATTAATTATAATGATGAAAGATTGATTCTCAACCCTTTGTGTAAGACATTTTATATAAGCTAAATCTGACATGATATTATGATAATTATCCGTTTTTAACTATATAATCTAAAAAATGATATAAAATATCTATTTTATTTTAATATTACTTGAATTTGATAAAAATGTATTCAACCTGGAAAAGATGTAATAACTTGCTTGTTAAATAATTTTGAATAAAATATGAATAAATAATATCTAAAATACTGATAAAATAATTGAAATAAATAATTAAAAATGGAGGAAAATGATAGTTATTATAAATTGTTTGTGGGGGTGGGGGAAGATGGCGGTGGAGTGGGGATAACATGTTAGGGGTACCGAATATATATTTATTCCAAGGAGATTCTGTACATGGATACTGTCGGACTGCGGCCCTCCTCCTCTCCTTCCATTTTTCATCTGATTCCTATCTATATTATTATTAATTATTTTTTAAAAAATTTTTTTAGCTATATTTTTTCCTTAACAATATTACTTTAATTTTTTTATTTTAAAGTTTTATCGTATTATTTTATTATTAATTTTTTTTACATTTTAAATATTTTATTTATCTTATCATAAATTTAAAAATTTCTCTTTCTAAATCATTAATACTATAATTATTACCTCCAACTATCATCCACCATGGATTGTCATCATTTTCTTCAATTGATCCTCATATGCTCCATCACTCATCATTTTCTTCTCCAATTTCTTCTTCTATTCAATAATTATCATTATTATTTTTATCAGCTTCTCGTTTCTATCTATAATTTTTCTTCTATCGTCATTTATTTATTTATTTATTTATTTTTATATTTTTTCTTTTTATTTTTTATATAAATTGAAATAAAAATAAAAAAAATAAATAGATTTATTCATTTATTCTTTTGCTTTTATTTTTCTTGGTTATATTTTTAAATTTTAATATTTTCACTATTTAGTTCATTATTTTTCAGTATTCTGTTATATTACAGATAAAACTAAGGAACACCTATAAATGCCACGGAATTATCTCATTTCAATACAACATAAAATTTCAATAGCTCAATAGGATAAAATGGGATAGTATAGTTTATGAATTTTTCTTTAATTTTTAGCATAATTTTACTTAAAATGGTAGTTTTCATGCAAAAGATGCTTATCAAAACAAGCTCCATAAATTTAAGACTTAAGACTTAATCGAACATGAAACTGATTAGAGAATTTGAATAATAAAATTATATGTATATATCTATTTTTAATAAATAGAATTATTACATATTAAATTTTAGATATTCATTAATAAAAGTTATGACATCATATTAAAATTTTATATGATTCATATATCTAATAAAATACAAGAAATTCAAGTAATATATAAGTAAAATATATTAAATTTTAAGAAAATCAATTAATTTTATGTTATATATAAGAGTGTAAATGAGTCGAGCCGTTCGCGAGCTATTCGATACTCAGCTCGATAAAAGCTCACTCGAGCTCGTTCGTTAAGCTAAACGAGTCAAGCTCAAGCTTGATTTTGAAGCTGGTTTTGTAAACGAGCTGAGCTTGAGCTCATTGATACTCTATTCGTTTAAGCTCGTGAGCTAGCTCGTTTATGAGTTCGTGAGTTGGCTCGTTTATGAGCTCGTGAGCCAGTTCGTTTGTGAGCTTGTGAAACAGCTCGTTTAGGAGCTTGTGAACCAGCTCGTTTGTGAGCTCGTGAAATGATTTGTTTATAAGCTCGTGAACGAGCTCGTTTGTGTGCTCATGAGTTAGCTCGTTTGTGTGCTCGTGAGTTAGCTCGTTTGTGTGCTCGTGAGCTAGCTCGTGAGTTGTATTATTTTTACATAATTCATTTTATTATATAATAAAAATAATTTATTTATATATGAATACTAAATTATCATATAAATCAGAAACATTTCTATCTAAATAATGTCATTCTACGCTGATACAATATAATATATAGTTATCGAAGGCTATGTGTATATGTTTATATATATTTATATAGACATCATTAGAAGTGCACATTACAACATAAAATGATAAATAAAGCAATTCATGTGGTATTAGTATTGTTGTTGTTGTTGCTGGTTTTCAGTTTACCTTTGAGAATTTGATATTTAAAATTAATAAATTTTAAAAATTTTATTTTCATGTGTCAAATAAGAATATGATAATTGAAATAATAATATGTATCAATTAAAATAACAAACAAGAGGTGATATAGATTCTATAATGCTTCAGTCAACATGTATTTTTCAAAAATCATATACCAAAATCATGACCCTTCCCATAATATTAAATTCATACCAAAATAAGAATCTATCATGCTTACATTTGTAGCATTTTAAATGTTAAATTTTTGATTGATTATCAGCTTTATTGTAATTAATTATCTTGAATTATATGGATATAAAATTCTTTAAAAATGATACTTTTTTATTAAATTTATAGAAATTTAAATTGTACACCTGTTAATTAAATTGACAAAAATCTATATAATTTAGTATGTTAAATGTTGTAGTTTATTATCATCCTGGTTACGTATAGAACCAAAATTGGTTGGAAATGTTTCAAAATCAAGTAAAATGTAATATTTTTTATAATTAAAATTTTAGAAATAAACAAGCTATGATTTTCTTAAACATATTTCAAGCTTAATTTATAAAATTACCTTAATAATTTAATCATTTTTATGAAATCACTCTTCATAATAGCTTAATTTAATCCACCCTTACAAACTAATAATGTCACATCCAATTTTGAGACCCTGGATGTTTTGGTATGTCTATGTATGCTTGATTGGACTTATACATATATGTATACATGTCCTTGTATGATTGCTTGTGTATGTGCAGTGTATGTATGCTTGTGTATGCGTCATGATGACGTGCTGCTATGTGTATTTGTATGTATGCGAGGTGTGTGCATGATGGTATGCATGTTTGGTATGTGTTGTGGGTGTTTCAAGTGGCTGGGGCGAGTGTTGGAGGGTGAGAAGAGGAGAATGGAGAGTGGTACGGGCGTACGAGATCCATATGGTCGTACCGAACAGGGGAAGTAAGGAGTCTAGGGCTCCTGGAGGCCGTACGGGCGTACCAAGGAGTGGTCCGGCCGTACGCGTGCTCGCAGGAATTTAGGTTGTCAGAAGAATTATGGACGTACGGGCGTACCAAAGTTGGTACGAGCATACCGTCCCTCGCAGGAAGTTAGGTTTGTCAGGGTTTTTAGGTTGGTACGGGCGTACGGGTGGTGGTACGGCCGTATGCGACTTAAGTTGGGCTTTTTAACAAATAAACATAAGCCTCTTTCTTTATGTTCTTTCACCCTAAACATTTCTAAACGTCCCAAAACCTTAGAAAACACCTGAGGAAGGATTCCTAGGCACCAGGATAGTGCGAGAGCGTGGAGTAGAGGCTAGAGCTTGTTAAAGATGGGATTACGGGCTTGTGATAGCGGTTTTCTTACTTCAGGTTTGTGTTAGGTTTTATTGGGTGTGATGCCTATTTGCTTTCCTTCTTGTTCTACGGCCCTATAAAGCCTAGAACTGATGTCTGGGGATTGAGTCCCCTATGATTGAGCCTATTTGTATGTTGTATGCTTGTGATTGTGGCTTTGGGTTTCGAGAAGGAACGTATTGTGTATTTATTGGTTCCAAGAAGGAACGTATGTATGGCTTTTGGTTCCGAGAAGGAACGTATGTGTGGCTTTTGGTTCCGCGAAGGAACGTGCCTTGTGATTA
This sequence comes from Dalechampia spathulata, assembly GCA_948192965.1. Lineage (NCBI taxonomy): Eukaryota > Viridiplantae > Streptophyta > Magnoliopsida > Malpighiales > Euphorbiaceae > Dalechampia > Dalechampia spathulata. Next base: position 3,508 of record CANYBF011017284.1, on the reverse strand, counting down.
TTGGATGTTTGGCTTATTGGATTGCTTTATGGCTTGTTCATGCATTATGAATGATGGCATCGCATATCATTGTGAGGGGATGTAATAAGGGTGGCAAAATGAAGGTACTAGATGTACCAGTCTCTATCAATTAGAGGGTGAGATGCTCCTACTGGTGCGAGAGGTGTCAGTATTAATTGGTATGATATGGGGGTGAGATGCTCCCAAAAAAGAGTGCGAGAGGCACCAAACCGAGGGCGAGTGCATTGCATTGTTGATCATTCATGATCGTGTGATTAGGCAGAGATTGCCGGTATGCATGATAGGCAGAGATTGCCGGTATTGCTTGTGCTACTGATGTTCGGGCTGTGTGTCGTGTAGATTGATCTGTGTATGTGTATGACGTGTTATATGTTCCTAGCACGACTGAGATTATTCTCAGCGTTTATCATTTGATGAACATAGGTCCGAGTTTAGAGGGTGAGCACCGGGATTAAAAGTACAGCAGCTGGTTCGTGTCTTGGACTTCGGAACGGACTCCTGCGGCTTGTATATTTATGCATATTCCTTTGTATCTTAGTATTTGGTAGTATACTAAATGTATTGTATAAGAATCCATATATATATCCAGGGTTTTGTATTTATTTATATATCTTTCTGTTATTGGATTTTTATATGAGCATTAGAGTTTAAAATCCCTTGTAGTATAATTATTGTTTTCTTGAGACGGGAAAGCGATGGTTATGCTACGGGATCATGTCGTCACCCCTTGGATCTTGGGTCGGGGTGTGATAAATAAAGATTGTAATTTCTAAGTGAATAGAGGTTTCAATTTAAAATCTAATAATTTCAGAAGCATATAATACATTACGTGTTTTTTTTATATAAAAAAATTAATTAATTATATAAACTAATAAAGATTATGTGGCATTTTATGTTTTTATTTTTTTATTTTTAAAATTATCAACCAAAACGACATCGTTTTACTTGTTATATGCACATAATCCCTAAATCAAATCATGAAATTCATTTGCTCCTATTCTTCAAAATCAATTTCTCAAACCTAACGTGAAGTGGTTGGATTTTTCACCTAACTTGGAGACACAAAGGCTAGATTATTGTAAGTTTTCAGTAGATTATTATAAGTTTTCAGTTTTTCTTCCAATATTTTTGTTTATCTATCAGTCATTTCCTGGTTCTGTATTAATTTATGGCTTTGTTTATTCCAGTTTTGCTTCTTAATTTATGACTTTGTTTATTGCAGTTTTGCTTCTTTTATTTTTTCAATTTAGATAAAAAAAAGTAGTGATGCAATGATGAGATGTTTGTTTGTTTTATTAGTGGGTTTATCGACTGGATTTGTTGTCTTGGAAGTGAGATTTAATATCAATCTCAGTACTTTAACAAATATGACAGAATTCATCATTATAAAGTGAAAGAATATGTAGTTGATCTATGGTCTTTCATGATTCTGCTTTTTTGTAAATTAGGATAGTACAGAATATTGGAAATGCATGCCTTTTTGTATGATATTTACCTGTTTCTCTCTCTTAATAGGTATTTCTCATTTGACAGTTAATTGCTTCAAGCTTTCATGTTTGTTTTATTCTCCAAATGACATAGCCAAATGAAAGGAACAGACATTAATGGTTTTCATTACTGAAACGTAGCAGTACCATATTTATGGCTCCTTGTGTAGTCTATACATTTCCTAGTCCTAAGCCATATCAAACCAACGAGACAAGTCCAGGAAATGAATTGCCATCTTCAGCTGAAGAAAAACAGGCAAAACATCACTTAGTTACATTTTTATTTTATTTGGATGGATCTTTTTAACATGAACATCTCAATTCGTATCAACTTTTGATTAACGTATACATTTAATGATCATTTTGAATGAGTTGCATATACAAACCTATCATAGCTATGTGTTTGACCTGACAGGAACATGACCCATCAGTTGAAATTGCCATCTTTATATCTGGTGGTTGATCATTGATGATATGCCTCTGCTCATCCGCAGCAACACTTCTTTTCTTTCTGTAATTGGTTTTTTCATATAGGACCAACTGAGATATGTGGCAACGGTCGGATGGAGGTCTTCCCTGATTTTTGTCTGTATTCCAGTTAGTCCTAGTAGAAGCAGGGTAATATGGTGCTTTGCTAAAAATTTTGGACTTCTCAAGATAAAATCATTCCAAGATGGATGTTTCATATGAGGTTTATGAATAGACCTTGATATCATGTCAAAAAATTATCCAACTGAAAAACTTAAGCTATTAGATGAATTTGAATGATTTATAACTAATATGTTTACAAAGGAGTTCATATTTAAAATATTTATATAATTACTTATATGTATTTTTATGTGTTTGATTTATTGATTTATATTAATAAACATTGATCATTGTCAATGAATCACTGTTTATTAGAATCTAACAATTAGTGATTGAATTATGATGATCGATAATTTATTAACAATAATTAATTCAATATATGTTACACCCGTAGTTGTGACCTTAGTAGTTTGTACACTAGTATACGGGTAGAGGTCTGTATGCGTATGAGTTTGGTTATGATGTGTATACATGTATGTATGTATGTATGCTTGTATTTGTGATGGTATTATGTGACACTGTAGCCTTATTGGGAAGTGTGACTTCTCGGTTGGATGAGGGACAGTGATATTGATGTGTTAGGATTGGTTTTGGAGTGTGTTTTATAGGTTTTGGGAGAGTTAGGGGCTTCAATTGAGGCATATTCTGAGTTTAGGCCTGCGGTACGGGCATACGGATAGCCGTACGGGCGTACCAGGCTCGAGGGAACAGAGGAATTGAGGTCCTGGAAGTCGTACAGACGTACCAAAGGGTAGTACGGCTGTACGTCAACTCGCAGGAATTTAGGTTTGTCAGTAACTTTGGGGTCGTACGGGCGTACCAAATGTGGTACGGGCATACGACAGCTCGCAGGAAAATCAGTCCATCAGGGTTTTTCGATTGGTACGGGCGTACGGGTTTTTGGTACGGCCATACGCGACTTAAAATACGGTTTTAAGCGGATTTAACCTAACTTTTTCTTTAGGTTTCTTTTCTTTTTTCTCTTCTAAACTCTTTTTAAAAGGCCCTAAACCCCTAGAGCTCCTTTTTCTTCAGAGAATTAAGCAGAACGGAGTTGGTTTTACAAGATTAGAAGCTTAAAGACGTGATCAGACCTTAGCAACTTTCCGTCTTACAGGTTAGTACTAGTTCATGCTAGTTAGGGTTGGTTTGTAATAGTTGTTCTTCACTTCTTTTATTGCTTTTAAGCCAAGTTTGGCTTAGTAAATGATGATTGGGGATTGAATTCCCGTATTTGCCTATTCTTTGATGCTATAAGCTTGTTATCTGTTGAGTTTCATGATTCTTGCTTGAGATTCCATTTGATACTCTCGTATGTTAGCATATTCATGACATCTGGGAGTGTGAATGCCTAACAGAGCGAGAGAAAATGAGGAAAGGCATGCTGGATCATATATTACAGGATTCCATAA
>CANYBF011016553.1:0-18764 GCA_948192965.1 Dalechampia spathulata | reverse complement strand
TGGATACTATTGGAGGCTGCCTATTTTGGTGGTTTTTGGTTTGCTACAACCATAAACGCAATAGAGATCAAGAACGAAGGACATCTGCATTGAATGTAAGAGTTACTATCAATCTGTTGCTTCTAATCTCTAATCCTGTTTATCTATGTTTTGATGCAAAGATATTCTTTTGGTTTGTTGATTCAAAATAAAAATTTTAAATTTCTTCCACTGCTCATTAACTACGCAAACCAACAAAGTCATGGTTGCATTCAAAGTCGCCTAACACTTTTACCAATTAAACTAAATTGGCACAGGCATTTTTGATGAAGTATTTTCCACCAATGAAGATGACTAAATTGTGGATTGAGATCTTGATTTTCTCTCAGCAGGAGAGTGAGTCACTTCATGAAGCTAATGAGAGGTTTAAAGATTTGCAGCATCAGTGTCCATATCACAGGGTGCCAGAATAGATGCTAATACAAATATTCTATAATGGTCTTTACCCAAATATGAAGAGCATTGTAGATGCAGCAAGAGGATCTTTTATGGGATGTACTTTGGTAGATTCTAAGGCGTTGATAGAGAAGATGTCCACTAATTCATACCAGTGGAATAATGAGACAGCTGGATCCAAGAAAGGAGCAGTAGTTCATAATGTCAAGGCAATCACTATGCTAAATGCCAAGTTTGATGCTCTTATTAGTAAGCTGGATAAGCTAGCAGTGAATAGTATTAGCACAAGTTAGATGCTAGGCCCGATCAATTGTGAAGTTTGTAGAGTATCTCATACTGGAGACTGTTCCTACACAAATCAGGGGTAAGAAATGGGAGAGCAGGTTAATTTTATTGGTTAGCAGCATCAAAGGTAGCAGCATCAGAGGCAGGGTAACCAGAACCAGCAGGGGAATCCCTTCTCCAATTCTTATAATCTAAGATAGAGGAATCATCCAAACTTCTCTTGGAGAGATCAAGGATCTCAGAATCAACAATAACAGTTAGGGCATCAACAACCCTACATGCCTCCATGAATGAGGCAATCACTGATCTATCAGCCTAGGACTAATCCATAACCATAGTAACCATAAAAATCCAACTTGGAGGCAATGATGGAAACAATCCTACAAAAGCAAAAGGTGCAGGATGACAACATTAAGAGCTTATCCTCTAAGGTGGAACAACTAGTCACGCATAATAAAATGTTGGAAAATCATATTGTCCAACAGGCTAGTTCCTCCAAAGTCTTAGGAAAGAGCATTGCAATGCTCTTAATGTTCAGGTTAGGCAGAATACAGGTAGGGGGAGTTTCAATGGCCTAGTGGATGTGGAGGTTCAAGAAGAGAAAATGGAACAAAGTGAGACTATCAGGGGTGAAGCTAAAACCTAGACACTACCAAGCAAGGGTAAAGAGAAGGGTGATGCTCCAAGGCTTGTGAGCAAGCCTTATGTGCCGCCTATGCTATTTTCATAAAGGCATGTGAAGGCAAATCTGGAAAAGCAGTATGCCAAGTTTCTAGAGCTAATCTGGAAAGTTCAGATTAATCTCCCATTGACAAAGGTGTTAAGAGGGATGCCAGCCTATATAAAATTCCTGAAAGAAATCATCAGTAAAAAGAGGGAAATCATAGAAGAAGAGACTGCAACCTTGACAGAAGAGTGAAATGCAGTCATATTGAATAAAGTACTTCCTCTAAAGTTTAAGGACCCGGGGAGTTTCTCTATCCTATGTCAAATAGAGGAGGTTGCGATTGAGAAGGCACTTTATGATTTGGGGGGTGAGTGTCAATGTGATGCCCTAAACGATTTTGATGAAACTGAAGGTGGGTGATATAGTGCTAACTAAGATGACTCTATAGCTAGTAGACCGGTCAATAAAATACCCTTTGGGGGTTTTGGAGAATGTGCCAGTGATGGTGGGGTCATTTATAATTCTAGTCAATTTTATGATACTCGACATGGAGGAGGATGCAAAAATACCAATTATATTGGGCTGACTATTTTTTGCTATAGCTGGAGTAGTCATAGATGTTAAAAATGGAGTACTCTTATTGATAGTGGGTGAAGAAAAGGTTTCCTTCAAACTTTTAGATTTGATACAAAAGCCAACAAAGGGGGAAGGAACTTACCTTCGGATTGATGTTGTGGATCAACTGGTAAATGAGACTATGATGGGAAACTTAGGCTACCATGATGATCCTTTGGAGCTTTATTTACTTAAGAAAGTCAAAGAAGAAGATTTATCAGAAGAACTAGTGGCATGTTTAGACATGCTAGACTCGACACCAAAGTTCAATCTGAGGAAAATAGTAAAGATTGAAGCACTAGAGAGCAGTGAAGAGCAAAAGTTAGGTGCTCCAGAAGTGGAACTAAAAGAGCTCCTAAGCACCTTAAGGTACGCATTTCTTAGATCTAATTCTACTTTTCCTGTGATTATTGATGTTGGGTTAGATTTTGAAACGGAGTCTAGGTTGTTAAGTGTGCTTAGACAGTTTTTAAAAGCTATAGGCTATTTTGTACATGATTTGAAAGGCACACATCCATCATTATGCATGCATTGCATTATTCTTGAAGATGAATGTAAACCTACCATTGAATGCCAAAGACATTTGAATCCTAATATGAAAGAAGTAGTTAGGAAAGAGATTGCAAAATTACTTGATGCTGGTATCATTTACTCAATTTCAGATAGTGAGTGGGTTAGTCCTATTCATGTAGTTCCTAAGATGGGAGGGGTGACCATTATCAAAAATGATAATGATGAGTTGATTCTCACTAGGACTATCCGATGTGCATAGATTATAGGAAGTTGAATAAAGCTACTAAGAAAGATCATTTTTCCATTGCCCTTTATCAATCAAATGCTAGAGAGGTTCGTTAAACATCCTTATATATGTTACTTAGATGGTACTTGGGATTTTTTCAAATCCCAATTTACCCTAATGACTAGGAAAAGACTACCTTTACATGTCCCTATGGAACATTTACCTATCAGTGCATGCTATTTGGCTTGTCCGATACACCAACTACATTTCAACATTACATGATGTCCATTTTTCTAACTACATTGAACATATCATGGAAGTTTTTATGGTTGATTTCATTGTGTATGGTGCTACCTTTGATGAATGTCTGAATAACCTGAGAAAAGTGCTTGAAAGAAGTAAAGAGTCTAACCTTGTCTTGAATTTGAAGAAGTGTCATTTTATGGTCTAGAAAGGAATTATCTTGGGACATCGAGTTTTGGCTCAGAGAATTGAAGTTGATAAAGTAAAAATAATCATGATTGAGAGGCTACTACCGCTCGTATCTGTTAAGGATATTAGAAGTTTTTTATGGCATGAGGGTTTTTACAGGCTATTCATTAAGGATTTTTCAAAAATGGCAAAGCCTCGCACTTACCTACTATCCTAAGATGTTCCTGTTATTTTTACTGATGAATGTTTGAGTGCATTTAACAGATTGAAAATAGCTTTAATTTTTGCTCCGATTGTTCAACCCCCAGATTGGAGCCTTTTCGTTTAAGGTGATGTGTGATGCTAGTGATTATGCTCTGGGAGCTGTCCTAAGTCCAAGATGGGAGAAGGAGTTTTAGGTGATATATTATGCTAGTAGGACTCTGGATGATGCACAGGTGAACTACACAACTACAGAGAAGGAATTCTTAGTGGTGGTGTTTGCTTTGGACAAGTTCCAATCATATCTTATGGGGTCCAAGGCAGTTGTTTATATAGATCATTCAGTAATTAGATACATCATCAACAAGAAGGATGCCAAACCAAGGTTAATCAGATGGGTACTCCTTTTACAAGAGTTTAATGTTGATATTAGGGATAGAAAAGGGGCAGAGAATAAAGTAGCGAACCATCTTTCTAGAATCAAAACAGGGGAGGATAGCTCTGATGATGTTATGCCACCAATCAGAGAAGAATTTCCAGATGAAAATTTATGTGCTATAGATGATTTAGTGCCATAGTTTGCAGAAATAGTGAACTATCTTATCTACAATGTTCTTCCACTAGAATGTAGTTAGCAACAAAGGAAACAATTCCTGCATACAGTCAAAAGTTAATTCAAGGAATGTGCAAATGGATTGATCCATCAGTGTGTTCCTGATGAGGAGTTCAACAGTACCTTGACGGCTTGCCATTCTTCTCCGTGTGGCGGATATATGGACGGATAGAAAATAGCAGCTAAGGTGCTTCAGAGTGGATTCTATTGGCCCAATCTTTTCAGAGATGCTCACTACTTTGCAAAATACTGTGATAAGTGTCAATGAAATAGGAGTTTAGGAAGAAGAAATGAAATGCCTTTGAAAGGGATCCTAAAGGTTGAGTTATTTGATGTATAGGGCATAGATTTCATGGGTCTATTTCCATCTTTGAGGAATAACTGTTACATTTTGGTGTGTGTGGATTACGTCTCCAAGTGGGTTGAAGCAGTGGCGAGTCCTACCAGTGATGCAACAGTGGTTATCAGATTCTTGAAGAAGTTTATCTTCAATCGATTCAGTACTCCTCAAACACTAATCAGTGATGGGGGAACTCATTTCTGCAATAAGCCTTTGGAGAAACTACTGACAAAATATGGTGTTGTACATAAGGTAGCTACTCCATATCATCCTTAGACGAATGGCCAGGTAGAAATTTCTAATCAAGAATTGAAGCATATTTTGGAGAAAACAGTTAATAGTTCTTGGAAGGATTAGAGTATGAAGCTAGACAACACACTATAGGCGTATCAGATAGCTTACAAAACTGCCATTGGAATAACTCTATTTCGACTGCTGTATAAAAAGGCGTATCATTTGCCATTTGAGTTGGAGCATTAGGCTTACTAAGTGATTATAGAGCTAAACATGGATGTTGATCAAGCCAGTAATAAAAGAAAGCTACAATTGAATGAAACGGATGAACTCTACCTCACTGCCTATGAGAATGCCAAATTCTATAAGGAGAAAACTAAAGCTTGGCATGATCGGCATATCATGAAGAAAAATTTTACAGAGGGGCAGAGCGTTCTATTATTCAATTTGAGGTTGAAACTTTTTCAAGGGAAGTTAAGAAGCTGATGGTCAGGACCATTTACAGTGGCAAGAGTTTTACCTTTTAGTGTATTCAAACTTCAAAATAGTGAAGGTGGATGTTTCAAGGTTAATGGACACTGACTCAAGGCATACATCAAGGGGGTTGAACAAAGAACAACAACGATATTTTTTCTCTCGAAGACCAAGTAACTTAAGTATGGGGTCATTTTTATGACCATGTTTTATTTAAATACTTTGTTTATTGCAATTTTATTTTGTTAATCTTGTGTTCTTTGTGATATATTTATTTTTTGTATTGTTATATTGCTAGTTGATATACATTGTGTATTTTGCATAATTTTTCTAGTATATTGTATCTTGCATGATTTACATGAATAATATGTCTTCATTAGACTTTTCAATGCTTTAGGCAGGTATTAGCTATTATCTTGTTTATATTAATCATGTTTTTCCCTTTGCCTTATTTTACTTTAGTATGTGTATATTCTTAATGTACCTTAATTTAGTTTTATTTCATATACTGCATATTATCCATTTTAATTAGTATATGTATATCTAGTTTAAGTGTTTTGTTATTGCATATTCATCTTGTTCTTATTAGTTTTATTTTTTTTGTTCCGTATATCATTCTTTTAATTATTTATTATTGTTTTTGTGCAATTTTTATAATTGTCTACTTTGTTGTGTATTTGAATACTCTATATGCATTTTGAATTTCCTAATTAGAACTGTTCATGATTAGGGTGATTTCTAGCTTACTTACAATTTAGCCTTGCTAATTCTTGTTATTGTATTTATTATATTGTTCCATTATTTTTCCTAGTTAATTCATATGGTTCATCTCTCCATATTTATATTTCATAATTACATTTAGATACATGTCATAACACTCTTATCTTTAGTGTCTTATGTCCTTTATTTTATTTAATGCCTTAGAACTTGCATCTTGGTTAGTGTACCATGCATTTATCTTTAGTTAGTTATCATTTACTACTTCATTTAAAGCATTCATGTCATAATTCATGCATTAGTCATTTATTAGTTTTATAAGGTGTTTTATTAAGTTATTAGGTGTTTTAAAACTCTATCTCTGCATTTCTTCATGCATAATCCATGACTCGTGTATTATGTACACAAGTCGCATCCAACTCGGCCAAAAATTTAACTCAAAATTGCCTAAATCCTTGAAACTAATGAGTCACACATGAGTCATGTGCCCCATCAACGACTCGTAGACCATTCGATAGCTTTGAAAAATTGAATTCCTTCTTCCCAGCACAGCTTACACAACTCGCACACTCCATACACGAGTCATGTGACGTGCTCCTCTTTTATTAAAAGTTGATTCTCACTCTCTTACACCCACTCAAACTCTTCTTTCCCTAACTTAAAAGAAAACCACTCTCTCTTAAATTTAAATCCCCATTGAATTCCCCTTTCCTCTTCCCTTTTCCAAACCCAAACACCATAAACCTAGTCGATTTCTCCCCTCCACCTTCTCCATCTTCTCCATTTCCATATTTTCTTTCTCTCTTTTCTAATTAATATTCTTGTTAGCTTTTTAGTTATTTATTTTTACTTTCATCTTTGATTATTAGCATTCTTCTAAGGCACATATTCTTGTGGGTTTTATGTTTGATTGGAGTTCTTAGTTGTGGGTTTTGTATTTTTATTGGATTGTTGATTTTTCAAGGTGAGTTTTCAATTATAGTCAATTATTTATGTTTTAGGTTTTGTAATTGCTTACTTCATCTCCAATTTTCACCATGAACAAGAGAAAGATTGGAGAATCCTCCTCTTCTACCACTCCACCACCATTCCAAATCACTCATTCAATTCAAGAAGGAAGGTATGCAAATTTACATTCTCGTGAGATGATAGCTACTAATTCTTGGATGATGTTGCACTTGAAAATTTAAATTACAACAATAGGGTGTATCATTTTCTTAATCAACTTGGTTGGAGGGACTTTATGATGATTAGGGAGGATTCCTTGAATGAGCTTACCTTAGAATTTCTTAGTTCAATTCGTGCCTAATTGAACTCCTGCCTTGAGAATTTTGGTGTTGTCAAATTTAGTTTAGGGGGGAAAGCTTTTAAATCGAATCTAGATAAACTAAGGGAAATCTTTAGAATGCCTTTTGATGGAGTCAATGATATACCTAATGATTTCAATAGTATTGCCATATTTGTAGATTATGTAACTCAAGGCCAAAAACAGTATGACTGCAGTAGTTCAAAAGTGAGTCAGATAGGATGTCCTATTATTAGGTATATGATGAAACTATTTTCAAATGTGATATTGCCTAGAAAAGAGGGCTCAAAAATGAATGTTTCAGAACTTTTCCTTATGTAATGCATGACTACTAGTGTCAAATTTGATGCCACTCTTTGGATAGTTAAAGATTTTATACGATTGGGGAAGAGTCGTAAGAATACTCCAATCTGCTATGGAGGTTTAGTTACTATACTTGGTAGATATTTTGGAGTTCTTAGAATAAAGAAAATTAATTATACTATCACTCCAGGTTGTCCCTTGCTAGACTTGATATCCCTAACCAATAAGCGGCTTATTAAGTGGTTAAAGGAAGCGGGAAAATATTTATTCACTCAAGGAAATGTGGTGCAATATGACATGGGCTATGATCGTATACCTCATTTACCTACTCTTCCTCTTATTGCTTCTCCTGCTCTTACACAACAAGAAACTCACACCAAACCCACTCTCCAAGATATCATGACACAACTTAATCAACTCACCATGACCGTTAACTCGAACACTCAAACCTTGATTGACTTGCATGATCTCGTACATTCTAATGCCTAAGCAATTCAGGCGAACAATCATTATATGGATCATTTTGAAGATATTTGTTTCGGGTACTTCTAACATTAGGGTTATCAACCTCCGCCTCCTTCGTTAGAGAGTTGATGTATAGTATTCTTGTACTCCTTTCCTTTCCATTATGTTTTCTCCGTTGCATGATTCATTACTACAGTATTATATATGTTATCCTTATTTGCTTATATGTTTTGGTGCCATTGAGGGCAATGTTAATTCTTAAGTTTGGAATGGCATATATCTTGCTTACTTTGCATTTTTACATCTCATTATTTCATCATATGATCATTAAATCTAATAAGTGTGTCTGATATGATAAATTTTTGCAAAATTTTTACCATTTTATCTTCTTGCGTGAAATGCATTAGCTTTAGGTCTAAGTGAGCTATATGTTGTTTCTGTTCAAAATGAATGACTTGATAAGTAAATGTAGTGATTGCTGAAATTCTCTATTGTTGAATAAAGTTATTTAAAACATTTATCACCTTGATCCCTTTTATTACCTTTGTTAAGTTCTAGTCACATATATGTCAAACTTTTAAGCTATGTTTTTAAGTTAAATTGAGTCTTAATGAATTGGATGAATCTTAATGAATAAGTTTAACTACTTATAATTCAATTAGTGGGTCAGTTGTAAAACTTTGAAATGGTGTAAAGCTATCTTAAAACTCTAGACCTACTCCTATGTTTATCGATTAGTAGGTAGGAAATGGCATGCACCCCATGTGGTTTTCTAAGTCAAAAGCATTGATAAATATGAGTATCATGTTCACCTCTACTCTTATGCTTTTGATGCTCAATAGATAAGGATATTTATGCATACTATGAATGTTTTTAGATCAAAAGGTTCAAAAACACAAGTAACGAACTTTGGTATCTCAGTTATGAGTTGATTAACTAGGAGCCAACACTGATAATATGCTAAAGAGTTACAACTCGGTAATTTGGTCTAAATAAATAAAGCTTACAAATTGTTGATCCACTCTTTGTTCTATAAGTAGTGTAATTTTTTCATCGATTCACCTATTCATTTCCACTTAATTACTTAGAAATGTGATATTCTTCTTATCATCATGCATATATGTTGAATTAGAATGCCTACATTTGTAATAAACAAGGTGATAGACTAATTAAGATTCAAATATAACTCGAATTCAATTAGTTAGATTTCATAACACTACACTTACCATATTCACTTCATTCCTATTGAATTTTAACAGTTTATGTTTTACTTTGATCTACAGTCTTTTGTTTTTCTTTGCTTGAGGACAAGTAAAAGCTTATGTTTGGGGTGGTTTGATAATTTGCATTATCAATGTCTTTCTTTATACTTAAGTAATCTCTTTTAATCATACTGTCATGCATTCTTAATGCGTTTAATAGCATATTATATGATGAATTACATACATTATTGTCATGCCTTTCATCTCATTCATGATTTACATATTTAGTCTTTATTCATTCATTTTCTTCATATTCTAGACTATTTTCATAAATATTTTCATATAGTCTAGATATTAGTTTAATTCTGATAGACTTGTTTGCATTTATTAAGTTTCTTAAGTATCATTTTGTCATCTAAAAATAATTCCAGGTTTTAGAAGTTTAGTTTTCTCATTCAAGCTTAGAAAATTAGGTTTTTATGACCCTGTCAAGGCATCCACGAGTCATGGATGGCATCCATGAGTCATGCATGACTCGACCATTTTATTTCTTATGCATTTTCATTCCATTCAAGCCTTACACGAGTCATAGATGGCATCCATGACTTGTGTACCATTCGACCTTTATAATTTTTACTCTTTTTCATTCGATTCAAAAGCTACACGACTTGTGTATTAATTACAAGACTTGTGTGGTGCATTAAGTCATATTTTCACTTCTTTTTCTAGCCCTAGGATCATAATAATTAGAGGGTTAAGATGCATTTAGACTTAAACAGTTGTAGGATTCTTTTAGTTATTAAGAATTAGGGGGGAACCATTCACTCACGGATAGCATTATGAGAGTCTAGGGTAGAATGAGGGTTTTTGGGGAGGAGAAAGGAAAAATTAACATTCTTGCATTGTAAATCTTGCTAATCTTCTTTTGTATCTATCTTTGATAGTTCTTCATCAAGACATTGAGGAGAGCTACCGAATTGGGCGGAAAGGAAGAGTTGAAGCAAAGTAGCAGTAGATTGTTCTAGTTTCTCTTTACTTCCATCTCCTTCTATTTAGTTTGAATAAGTTTATGGTTGTATTTTCTTTATACTTCATATCCTTTTATTTTATTTATTTTTTAGTATGATTTGATAGTAGTTTGTAGGGATTGGATGATATGTTGAACATAATTATTTTCTTTCTATTATGAATCCATTTATCTCTTTATGTTCTTGAGTTGTGATTCATACTAATGATGTTTGATTGTTAGAACGAACCCTTTTAACATAAGAACGTTGAACTAGTTTTGTTAATCGCTTTGAAAGAAGGTTTAACTTAACCGAATGAACTTGAGGACACCAAATGATAACTACCTAGACATAGGAGTTAATTAATTTAGAGGCATAAAGTGTAGTAAATGAACTTAACCGCTAAAGTTAATCTTAATAGTCATGAAAGTAGGGTGTTAGCTTAGCTTTAGTAGGTAAATGTTCTTTTGAAAGAAAGATCTTTATATTAAAACACTGCTTTGAAATTAGTAATTGAATTAATAATGGAAGGTTTAATCTTTGTTCATCATCGTTCAACCCTACTTTGTTCATCATCGTTCATTCCAGAGTATCGTTCTCTGGAATACTCTTAACTAAATATGTTTAGGTTAATGCTTTTAGTTAATTAAATAAACTTTATTTCCTAGATAATCGATTAGCTTTTAATATACAACTAGTTTAATAGATTTAAACCATGACTTCAATTTATAATCACCTGAATAATCAATGAAATTAGCATCTAGTACTTGATTACCATCGATCCCAGAGAACGATACCTTTATATTACAGTTGCGATCCGTATTCTTGCAGTAGCATAATTACAATAATAAGGACTACAAATTTAAAGCTTGTTGATTTCTATGCATGTGAAAATAACTTTATTTATACACCAACACATATGATTAAAGTAATTCTAGTAGTACTAATAATAATCAAATTAACAACAATTAACTTCCAAATTTTGAGTATTAATTATTTTTTTCATCTTCAAAATAAAAAAATTAAATATAAAATGTTGTATATTCTTATTTCTTCACTATTTATTGTTCACAATAAAAAATAGAAAACAGATATATTATAATCTCTAACATATATTCCAATTTTGAAATTATTTTATTAATCATACATTTTACTAATCTAAGAAATAAATCTTTTTTGGAATTAAAAATATAGTTGCATGTCATAACATTTGTAATTGATAGTTGGCAATTTGACATAGGGATATGCCATATAATTTGAGTGATGCTCATTAGTTATTTGCAAGTTTCAATGGTTGAATGAATGTTTTAATTTAATGGTTTTCATGTGTTATATTATGGCATGGATGGTTTTTATTTCTTTGGTTTATACTTTATGTTCTTGCCATGAATTTAGAGATTTATATGATTCAAATTTACCATATAAGATTATAAACCCACTAAATAGTATGATGATAAATGTCAATTTTTATTAAATATCAAATATGTATTAATTTTATATTTATTGACATATAGTTTTCATTAATTGTTAATATATATATCATTATACTATTAATGGATTCATAATTTTACATAATAATTCTACATAATGAATTGAACCGAACCATGTAAGAATTTTTCCTTATTTTATAATAACTCCTTACTAGGAATTTATATTATATTCAATAAAGATACAAGTAGAATTTGTATCAATTTACGAGGTTGAGATTCTCTAATTCTTCTAACGAGTCTTAAGGTGAACACTCCCTTTCACCAGTTCCAATCCCATTATAGGTAGAGGCAAGAACAAGATTCCTCTCTTCAACAGATCCGTAACAAGATCCTACGCTAGGAGCACAACGAGGTATGGTACATCACTATCAAATTGGTAAGGCATATCAAATAGTGATCGGCAATCTTGAAATTTCTACACAAAGCTCAAGCATACACTTGTACTTGTAGTGTTATTTTAAAATATCCTATAGCTTCAAGTGAATCTTGTTAATTCTATGTATAGGGTAAAGCATCAAGCTTTTACTTAATTAAGAACTTAAGAGATCAACGTTTTCAGTTGTGGTTTTTCTTATGTAACTTCGTAGTGTTGTCATCAATTGCTTAGCCTGAATTGCCTCAAACAACGTCAAGAATTCAGCTTCTCTATTTTCGATGCCTCAAACAAATTCTGAATCTCAGATTGTTGGAAACAACTTGGAGTTATAACTCTATATCACATGCCATGAATATTCTTCGGATAAAAAAAAAGAATATTCCAAGCATGAAATGTAACTGTGATCGAGATCAAAAATCAAAATGATAGAATAAGAAGATGTCTTTCCAAAACAAGCATGAACTGTTGAGCAAAATTAATAAGTTCCAAGCAAATATAGGATTTATGTGGATGCACCAAATCATCTCCTATTTCACCAATGCCTGCAAGACTTGATTATTGATATATTGATTGAACAAACACGGATTGAAAATAGACGCCTAGCTTTTGAAAACACACTTTCTTATGCATGAACTAGCAATGATAAGTATGGAGGAAGAGAAATGAGCAGACCAGACATGGCGAACAAACAAAAACATTAAAATGTTTTCATGTCTCTACACTTCACACACGAGAATAATAAACACACACACACACTCCTTGAATTATATGTTACTCCCATCTCTTTTTTTGATTAAAATGTCTAGTTGAAAACCTTCATAGTAAAAACCAATCAGATAAATCACTCGTAATGGATCAATACACTTTGGGAATAGGGTTCTACAGTTCTTGACATAACGATAAACCACAAATCTAATCTAAAACAATTAGTTGTATAACATGACATATAAAAAGTTCACCGACAAACCTAAACTTGGATCCAAAATGCATCATACCCACTGCAATCTCCCTTGATGTTCAACACATTGTTGGAATTTCCCATCGTTGGAAATCACCTGGTTCTTTATCTTAGCAGGTCGAATATTGTACTTGAATTGAAATCTAGTTGGTGGCTTATGCTGGTTCTCGAGGGGCAATGTCTCTGGCGAAATCTCTTCTAGGAACTCATCTGCCACATCTCCATCGTCATCTACCTTCAGGCGCTTTGCATACCATCTCAGACCCTACATTAAGGATCAAATAAATCTTAACAAAATCCAAATATCAACATCTTAAAAGATATAAATTGATTGTAAATATGGATCTGATTAACAAAGATTACTCGCATATTCTAACATGCATAACCTTCGCAACTCAAATTTCATTTTACTATTAGGAAATCACTGAATATTACTGTCCCCCTTCTCTTCTTTTTTTGTTTAAAAAAATTAATTATTATTCACTTGCATACATGCTTTTTTTTCCATGCTATAATTAATAAATCCTGGTTCATTTTAATTAACAAACATTACAGTTATATTCACATAGCCATTTGGTCAACATTTTTCATAAGATTGAATATATGTTTTTATGTATTTGGAGGGCTGTTTAATCGGCCAAAAAAAAAAAAAAATCATTCCTGCACACAAATTTTAGCCTAACCATTATCCAAACTTGCAGCCACACTAATGTAAATAAATCTAGATGCTCACCGATCTGATTATATTTGCAATTATGGAGAATTTAATCAACTTATATAGCAGCCACTAACCAGTTTTTAAACAAATAAACATTTAGCCTTGCATGTACAAGGCTCACTAATTCTTCTAATGATGTATTTGTGTCTAGAGCTGCTCCTTGGTTGGTGAATACATAATTCATATGCATTAATTTGGCTCAGAATTCTGTCCAACCTGCATCATATACCAGCCACTATACACTCAATTCAAGTGATCCACTAACGAGCCTAACAGCCTCAAAGTCAAGCACTCCCACTGACTTACACACAGACTCATCCATACCTTCTACTTCATTGACTTTATTCTTAATAGATGTCTTATAACTTAATATTAAAGTCACTAAATTAAACCCTATTATATCCCTTGATTGTTAACAGGTTTCAGCTAGACTCAAATGCAGAATACACAGTTATTCACTCAATCATGCACACAATTCAGTTATCCATAAATGACGTTTTTATTTGCGCTTTGGACACATTGGAAAACCTGTCCTCAGTTAGCTTGTTATTATCAGGTGTTTAATACATTTGTAGTTCTCTGATAATGGTTTAATAATAGGCTTAACAATTCCTTAAAACATACAATAATCATATTTATTCATAGAAACAAAAGATAGCAACCTGCTCATTAGTTAAAGAAATGTACAGTTCATGCGCATTAAGTAAGTCCATTCTTAGTTCAAGATTTACACTTTGAAACTCTAGGATTTACATGCAATTATCATTGCCACGTTGGGAGCTCAATAAATTTGGGAATCAACCATGGAACCAGATGATTCCCAAGATTTACTCAATGTTCTTGATTCTCTCTCTAGTTGTTTCATCTAAACAAATTTTCTTCTTGTCAAGTTTCAAGATCCACTTGACGAGATTACGGTTCTAGTATGTATTCCACTATTAACAGGATGATACCTCTTTATTAAGTAATCCAGTACACTTTAGCTACATTTTCAATCTTGACATAACAAAGAGAATCCTTCCTCTTTTTTTTTTGCAGCTCACTGGTCCCTAGCATCTGGTAATTTGGCATGTATGTATATTTGCACACAAAGCAATTAGAAAGTTTTAGTTATACTCCATATTTTCTTGAGTCATCTACACTTATACAGATAATAATTCATAAGCAACACACCCACATCGGTGATAAAGAACCATTAACCTACTTACAGAATTGGGATACTTTATTGTATATTATGTAAAACATTCATGCACCATATACACATGATACTAATCAGATTTTCTTCTTTCTTCCCCCTTATTTTTTTAATGTATCAGAAACTATACGTTCTGCTCATAATTCGGGCTCACATTCTTATCTTGAAGGACTCACATAGAACCACACCCAGCAGTTATTATTACATATATCATCCAAAGAATTTCTATATCATATACGTAAGGAATCTTTAACTCACATAATCATATCATAACTATTTCTGCATATATTCACCATTCAATATCTTACACATAATTAAGCTTAGATCCATGCATAAGAACATTTACTCACACATAAAAACATTACCTTCAAATCCTGGATACAAATAGGATTTGACTAGCTTAATTTGCCTCTAGGGAGGACTTATGCTTGTCAATAGTATGTTATCTATTTAGTTTGTGCAATTTTAACATGGTTTTGTCTTTCCTTGACATAAAAATCTCTCTTTGATAGCCTTCCAGATGCATGCTACCAATATCAATTTGACAATGTCATTGTTGTAATACCAGCTAATCTTAAGCATTTTTGTAAAAAGAACTTGTCTCTTGCTTAATGCTCATCTCAAATTTAGTTATGTTTTTTATTAATCAATTTTTGTTGATGTATAGTACAGCATAGTTCCATAATGTTCAGCTTGAATACCTTCAATATGCATTTGTAGATTAGTTCGCAAATATTATCTTAACACATATGGTATAAATGAATTTTAGAGTTCTTATATTGCACACCATAGGCAAGAGTTTATTTGTAAAGGAATATTGATTTACAAAGGAAATGAACTTTTCAAAAGAATTTAACAAACAACCCTTAGTATACACCTTGTTTTAATTGTCTTCTCTTATCTGACATTGTACTACCCTGTGATAACTTGCATTTGTGTTAGAATTCTTGAATGTGTGTTATTGTTGTAGATATTGTGATATATTGTGATCATCATTTTGGTAAATGAGAGGAATAACCATGTGCTTATTTAAGCTTGAGGTGTGAGACGTCTTTGGATTTCTTTCACTACCTGCGTTTGAAGATCCAGAATTGTATTGGTTGAAACTTGAAAGTCCAAAATAATCTTGATAAATAAAAGATTCAATTATTAGTACTAAGAAACAACAACACAAAAAAATAAAAAAATAAAAGTGGAAGAAAAGAGTTAATTAATTGAAGCTTTTCAATCCCACTAATTGTTAGGTGTCAGCAGATCAAATATTAAAACCATTCTTAAAGAATGCACAGATACAACATGCATCCTCAAGTGCTTTTAATCGTTCACTTTCATGTTCTCAGGTAATCTTAGGATAGCACTTTACTGGATCTTAACCACCTTCATTTCTTGCTATCAACATTTCATATATTTTATTCAGCAGTTATAATTCCTCATGTTACTTCTAACCTCTCTTACTCACACCCTATCCTTAGATACCTGCTCTAGAAAAAAAGTTACTACATTCCAACTCCCTAAAAACAAAAGCAGCAATGCAAGATCTACATATTTTCTCTCTTGACCACCAATGCTGGCAAATAATCTCCAAATTGCCAATTGACACTAATGTGCACCATCAGCTCGTCTTGAACAACTCTCAAAAGAAACTTGCAACTTGAAGCAGGTTGCTACTCTCATCCATGCGCTTATCTTCTCTATACTTCTCAACACAGTTGCTACCTACCACTGTCTAACTTGCGACCAGGAGAACAAATCAACTACCATATCTCCTATGTCCGATCTGTTTGTTGGATGTACATCCTTCAGTGGAAAATAGCCTCAGTCTTGAAAAATCTCATCAAAGTATGTCACTACACATCTCTAGCAACACTAATGCAAACAGTCAGTGAGTGAGTTTGATTAAGCACATTTATTCTTTTAATTGTTTGTTTCGAAATTTCTACAAGAACAATAAAGGTAAAGCCCAAGCAAAAGGGTTTACCCATGAGAGGTGAGAGGAGGAAATGGGAGCTCAAAAAGGACATACAAATGAGAGGAATAAAAGAAAACAAAAAAAAACATGATATACAAACATGAATTCACGAACTCTCCCCACCATTTTTTTTTCTTTTTACCAAAATCATGCCTGTCCGGATAGAAAACCCTGCAAACCTTTGATGAAATTCGGAACGCCTAAGTTATCCACCATGTTAGGGAGGTCCTAGCTTATAACAGTAATGGCTTTCAAGCGATAGACTTAAATATTTCCACACATTTCCATTTATGCTCCGCAATTAATTGCACCATTCCAAGATTCTTCGCATTAAACCCAAAAGAAAAGAACTAAAGTCCACAATTAACTTGCAAGTATCAATTACACAATGTAATTAGTAATGAAAATACAACCTATATCAGGTTACCGCACTAAAATTGAAAATTGATATTGTAGACAAGATTTTCATATTTGAATACCATTTATGGTATTAACAACGCCAATAGTTTCATATTTCAAAAGTACCTATAGTATTAACGACAACAAGTCTAAGAGAGAGAGGAGAGAAGAGAACCTGGACTCCGCCATCACCGGAAACAGAGGGGACTAGAAGTGGGCCAAGCTGATGGCGGTCGACGGCGACCTTAACTGGGACACTGAAGCCTTTACGTGGAAGACCAGTTTCTTGAAAATTGGAAGAGGAGCGATTACGATTGTCGTCATCGTCGTCATCGTCTTGCTGTTGGTCTCTAGCTTCGTCTTTAACAAACCCAAGAAATCCAGCGATCCTCTTGAAAAATCGCATCGCATCCCCAACTGAATTGGTAAGTTGACAAATGGATCCGTCTAAGAAAAGTAATGAGAGAATAATTGAAGAAGAAAAGAAGAAATACAGAAATAAAGGAAGGGAATATGCCTTTTCAACTGCTGGCTTTTGGAAACCAGTTCCTTGTGTGTTTAAACCTTATTAGTGCGGCATAAAGACATGCTCATTTTTCATGGGGAATTTTAAAATATTAAAAAATGGTGGATGGAAGCATGCCTCTAAGTGGCTTTTCCAAGGGATGCATGGGTGAATCTCTGACAACCAAAACTTATTCCTTACTCTAAGATATCAATTCAATATTCATATCATCACTTGAACAAATGAATCTTACTATATATAATGTTCAATTTTGTTCATTTCTTATTATATATAATGTTCAATTTTGTTCATTTCTTATTATATTTAAAATTTGTTGGTTGTTGGAATGTAAATAATTCTAAATTAATGTGTAAAATAATTCAATAAATTTTAAAATTTATCATGCCACCACAAGAGTACCGATTAAAATTTGTCACGTCTTTCGGCTGCGTAACATACTCCCGTAGCATGATTATTAATTCTCTATTAAGAAAATCAATAATAATCCTACAAAGAATTTCATACATTTAGAATTAAGTACGAACATTTGTTTTTCTTAATATATAAAATCATGCATACGATCCATCGATTATATTCGATCCATTATCATACTATCATAATGAAAATCCCTTTGTGGAAGGCAACATGTGCATGGTTTATAGTGGTTCAACTCAACTCTTACCTACGTCCACTTCTCCAAAGTCTCGACTTAGGGTTCCATTAAAAACTCAATCAATTACACAAAAGGATTTCACAAATGAATCATAAATCCCAGTGTTTTCAAGGCTCACACTCAAACCTTTACAAGCATCAACCTTACAAGCTCTCAAATACAAATTATCACTCCTTTGGACAATCATGCTTGATATGTGTAGCAGCTAAGTGACGAGGAAGATCATCCACTTCTTCCTTTTCAGTATCTTTGGGAATAACATCTTGTTGATGTTCTTTCTTATCTCCTTGTTCCATTAAGATTCTTACATCATCATCAATATTGTCCTTTCTTGGACCAAGGGAGTTAGTTTCATCAAAAACAACATGCATTGATTACTCAACAACTAAAGAACATCTATTAAACACCCTATACGATTTACTAGAAGTTGCATAACCTAAGAAAAG
>CANYBF011016496.1:0-11850 GCA_948192965.1 Dalechampia spathulata | reverse complement strand
GAGACATACGTGATCGCGTATCCTAACATATGCGGCGTGTGACACCTCCAAAATGGGCCGGAATTGGCCCAGAACGGCCCGGAATGATCCGAATCAACCCGGAGTAGCCCAAGACCAACCCGAAATGGTCCTGAATCATCCTGGATTCGATCCGAGTCAAGACTGTCCAAAATTAGGGTGCGACACATACCTCCTTCTGGAAAGGGAGAATTCGGCCTTCACAAGAACAATTGTGAGGAAGAAGAAAAATACCATAAGTTTCTTCTTTTTCTTTGCTAGTTCACAGGAAAGGAGATAGAAGCAATCGTTGCTTGCTTGGATTCCCTCATTTTCATATGGATACTCTTGGAGGCTACCTAATTTTGTGGTTTTTGGTTTGCTACAACCATAAACGGCATAGAGATCAAGAACGAAGGAGAACTGCATTGATATATAAGAGTTACTATCTTATGCCATATCTAATCTCTAATTTAGTTTTCATGTGTTTTGGTGCAAAGATCTTCTCTTGGTTTGCTGATTTAAATAAAAATTTTAAATTTCTTCCGCTGCTTAATAATATAGCAAACCAAGAAAACAAGCATCATTTAGGGCATAAATGCATGGGGACATATGGAGCATATTATATTTGCATGGGAAAAGGCAGCACCATATGTATATTTTCTAAACATGCGTAGCATGTAGTACTATGTACTCTGCACATCAAAAAATACATGCTATGTTCTAAACCTTTTGCAAGCAAAATGTAACATACTTTGCATGTCCAGGGCAATCAAGATAAGCTAAAAGACATGTATGTAAATCGAGCTCGACATTAGGGAACTGAACCAAGTTGAATGAACCTAAAGTTACAATGTGGGGGTTAAAAGTCAAGGACAACAGTGCCCTATGCCAACATGCACTAAATGTACCATAAATGCATGGTGACATATAGAGCATATTAGATTTACATGGGAAAAGGTTATGCACCATTCATATATCTACTAAACATGCATAATATGTAGCACTGTGTGCTTTGCATATCAAAAAATGCATGCTATGTGCTCTGCTTTCCATAAGTAAAATTTAACATGCTCCACATGTCTATAGCACTCATGGGATGCTAAAAGGCATATATTCAAATTAAGATCAACATTGGGGACCTATACCAAGTCGAATCAAAGAAAACTCAAAGTTGCAATGCATGGGTGAAAAGTCAGGGTCTATAGCTAGTTTATTTCTTATTTTAATTTCATCGAATAAATTATTTATCATATTAAATAATTATCCAACTAGTAAGATATTAAATATTCAAATTACATTTAAATATTAATATTTCACCTAGAAATCAAAACCAAATACAAAACATAAAATAAGTCAAATTCCTTGTTCATGTCAAAGTTAATTTGTATAAGAGTCCTATTACAAGTAAAATGCTTATTTATTTTCAAAATTAATAAAATCTAATTTTTCAACTCATTAATGAATTTAATTCATAAAAATTAAATTAATAAATCTAATATGAACAAATCATTAAAAATTGAATGTACATTCCACATAATCATCTTATGCACATATTGAAATAAAAATGAATTAAATATATTTAATTTAACTTAATATGAGTTCTCAATGTTTCATTAACATGTTAACATATTGAATCAAAACATGTTTAAATAATTAAACACACAAAAACACATAAGAACTATGCATAAACCATATTTGACAATTTCAACTTGACATGCAAATAGAAAACATTTTTTTAATCAAACTTTTCTCAAATGGATAGAAAATGTTTTTGATAAAAACTTAGTTAACACATCAAGGAATGTGTGATTAAAATTTCATGCAAAAATTCAAATTTTAAAGGGTTTAAAGCAAAATTATCGCAAGCCAATATCATATTGAAAAAAATAGAAAACCTTTTATGTTTTTATGAATGATTGCTGAAAATCTATAGCTCTAGTACTACTGTTAGGATAAAAATGTGTATATGACAGCAAAAACATTTAAAAGTTATTTAGAAACACTTTTGTACAAGGATAATGTCATCAATCACAATATAAAAGAGAAAAAAATTCAATTAAGTAACACTTACATCAATTATCATCTCCTTCATTCTTCATCATCAAAAAGGTTGTAGTAAACCTTTTAATCTCTAATATAAAGGATCTCCAAAGTATCTACATGAGATTAAAGGATTAGTTAGTAATCAATATTATAAATATTTTTTTAGACTCTTGTAGAATTGAAATCATTAGATAAATAGAATGGATGATTATTTTGGATTGAATGAATTGTTTTCTTTGAATTCAAATAGCCTTTCATCCCTAAAGAGCTTCAAATTTTCATCTTTTTGCCAAAAGGATTCATGAATATTGAGAGAGAAGGTAGAAGCATAGGTTATGTAACCTAAAACAAAGTTAAAATATGATTGATGATTAGCATATGATATGTTTGACACATCCTAAAACTCTAAATATACGTACGATATTCACACGACCCTCTTATTTCAGTCAAATCATGAATGTGCAAGTCATATGACACATATGTCCACATGCACATGCAAACTTGTATCATCATAAATTATGAAAATATAATGGATGAAATAATGAATGCACTACAGTTGTGCTTATATAGAGACGTACATAAAGTAATGATGTACAGTACAGTATTTGATGCAAGAAAAGTTATAATGGATCCTTCTATGGTATTTATTCCTATCTTTACACAGTATGCTATATTTGTTGCCTATAACAGATAAAGAATAATGCAAAGTGACCTGATATGATACCATTATACTACTTAAAGATTATTTACTATGATTTGACTTTAATATGTTCCTTATGATATATGATCATGTCATTTACTCATTTTATAGCACCACTAAGTTTTATACTCAATGTTTATCATTTAATGAATATAGAACCAAGACCTTTGGGCAAGAGTTTAGATTGACTAATCTACAATCAAGAGAGGATGTGATTTTGAATAATCTCATTCTCAAAGCAGTATTGGATAAATGTAACATACTCTAAGATGTCTTTTGTATATGCAGCTTATTATATTAACCTTAGAGGCAGTAATACTTATGTTATGTATAATATTGACACCATTAAAATACATAAAGTTACATGCATAGATTTCATATAGTGGGTGATATTTTAGTTATAAATGATCAATATTATGCATACATGCTATCATGTATTAATGATACCCATATTTACAAGTATCACCGGATTGCAAGAACATATGATCTAATGTAACTAAATGAATTAAAAAGTGAATAATTTTCATAGATCTTTATAGATCCGTTATAGGATAATTAATGATTTTTTTGCTTAGGGCATTATTAACTATTATATAGAAGTGTGTTACACTGGTTGGGTGTGACACATAAAGCCCATAACACACATAAAAGGAAGCAGCAGGTGTACTACTCAACTATGATATCCTTGGTGATCTAGAGTTCTAAAGTCCCCTCTCAGAGATAGTCATATATGAGTGCTCACCCTTCATATATAGTGGAATACCAATAAGTGGAAGATGGTTTCATAAGACCAATGGGGCAAAGTTAATAGAGCATTAAACTAAATTAATAATATGACACACTTTAATCTAGTGATCCCTATAAATATCCAAAGAGTGATGACAACCTCACCAATTGGCAAGTGAAATGTATAAATGGTGTCCATCTATCTCTTAATCATGGTAGCCATAATAAAGCAATTGTAATTCTTCTCCATGCTTATTATACAAGAAATGAAACAACTAAAGTTGCCCTAATCCATGATCTCTCAAACCTCTCATAGTACAAAAGAATACCATTCATGTATTCCATGGATACTCTTTGCAATAATGGTCCTCTCCCTTTATAAATTATAGAATTCATGTCAAAATCATAGAGCACATACTAAAACACAAAGCTCAAAACCCTAAAATCTAAGCTAAAATTCATAAAACTTAGCCAAAAAGCCACAAAACATCTTAAAGGAAGCCTTTTCTTTCAAATTTTTATGATTCACTCATTTTTTGATAAAACATTACTAATATGATCCACAAATTAAGCAATTTTTGCTAATATGTATCACATATACCAAAAACCCATAAAAAATTCATATTTTTTTTAGCTAAAATAGGAGAAAACCTACCTTTTCAGGAGAGCCCAACATCGATGGAATTCTATAGCAAAGGTTTTTGCAATTTGATTGCTAAAAATAACCTTAGAATAAGCATCTTTGATGGATTTCCAGTTCAATATGTAATTCGATATGAATAACGGATCTTGGGGTATTAGGAGCATTCTAATGCTGGTTATGCATTTGTCCCCTTTCACACTCCCCAAGGTGTTTCTAGCTTATCCTTAAAATTTTAGAAATTTTCAATCATATTTCCACTACAAGGCCTAATTTCCACTAGTTACAATGTTAAAAAAATGTATTGAAAGCACACATAATGCTACCATCAATTTAGGTAAAACTAAAAACTTATTTTAATTCCACTTTCACTAATAAATTTTATATTTATATGTCACCAAAGATAGCAAAATTGATATAGTAATTGATCGAACAAGTCAAATAGTTGACCAGTGGTTAAATTGTTAACCCAAGTAATGAGGATCTAAATGCTAATTTTCAATAAAGAGAATATATATAATGGCGACAAGCATTGCTCCAATAGTTGACCAACTAATCTAGTAGTTGGTCATATCAATCTAGCAGTTAACCAACCAATCCAGTAACTATAATTATTGAATTAATATTAATTTACTAAAGCAAGCAATAAGCATCCAAACATAGTCTTTTGGTGATTCACAATCCTAGTAAATAATTATAGTAAATAAGTCTAGTAGTAGATCACTCGATCAACATTGATTGCCTAGCCAAAGAACTAGGCTCCAAGTCATAAAATTGGGATTGCAAGCCTTAGCATAATTACCACTACTTGATCAACATTGATCACCTAGCTCAAGCACTAGGCTCCTAATCATAAATTAGGTTTATAAGCCTTAGAACGAGCACTACTACTTAATCAATATTGATCATCTAACCTAAACACCGGGCTCATAAGTTTAGAATTAAGATCACAAGCCTTAACATGAGCACCACTGATTAACCTTCATCAATAACATTGAGCATTGGACTCTTATTCACATTTGCAAGCCTCAATACAAGCATCAAGTTATGCAACTTAAGCAACCTATTTCCCTTACTCAAATGAAGTGTTTCATATGTTCCCTAGCTATTTTGGCATGTAAGGAATAATTTTAGCATATGGAACACATTATTTAGTGTCCCTAAACGTGCACATTACATGTTTTTAGAACGTTTGACATACATTACCTTGAAGAGGCTAAAATCTGACATGACTAAGTCATCTTAAATATTCTCCTACTATTTTCTATAAATACCCTTTAGGTATTTCATAGAAAAAGCTCCAAAAATTGTTTGTTTGGCTTAAACATTATCAAAATCACCTTGCATATTTAATTAAACATATTTTAAACATAATTAGGTCATTAAAGACTAGTTAATCTCATTTAAATCTCATTAGCATTTCTAGAATCAAGAATATCAACTCCCAATTTTGGTGAGTTGTTGAAACCCCTTTCCTTCTTCTTTTTGCCCTTTTTCTTTGCATTTTATAGGTTTATTTATGATTTTGATTGATTTTGCATGAATCAATGAATGTGGTAGTAGCATTGATATGCGACAATCAAAAATCTATCCATTTTTCACATTTGGATTCATAGTTTTATTTAAAAATACTATTTTTCTTCTACCAAAAGATGAATGTATGACACACGTTCTGTTATATGTGGTATATATTGTTAATTTTGCATAATGTGTAGTGCATAATATTAATTTTTCATGATGTATAGTGCATGCTCTATAATGTGTGGCATACATTATGGCCAGATTTTTCAAAATTTGATTTTTAACTTGAATTTTGTTTGATTTTCAATCAAGATAAAGATATTAGTAGCATTTATGACTTCATAATAGTCTAAATGATCTAAACTCATCAAATATTTGATAGGTTTGCTCATAAAGATGATGCATGTAATGCTTTTCAATCATTAACTAAATAAATGCAAAATGAAAAGGGATATTACATTTCTTCAATAAGGAGTGATCATGGAAAGGAATTCCAAAATGAAAGTTTTAAATCTGTTAACCCTGACTTTTCACCTATGCGCGTAATCTTGGGTTTCGTTGATTCAGCTCAGAATCAGTCCTGGAGTCAATCTTGATTCACGTATATGCATTTTAACATCCTCTGAGTATTCTAGGCATCGAGAATACCTTACATTTTGCCCGTACAAGGCAGAATACATAAATAGAACAAACTTAGTGCATATCACTATATGGCAGAAAAAGATATTTGGTGGGGCCCATCTTTCAAGCCAAGCCCGATGTACTTCGCATAGCACAACATCTTACAATGTCAAATAATGCTTATTTGACATGTGAAACACATTGCATTTTACTCGTACGAGGCAAAAAGCATAAGCAGAACACACTCAGCACATAACATTATATGGTGAAAAAAGACATTTGGTAGGGCTTACTTTCCGTTTCAAGTACGGGGTGCTCCTCATAGCACAATGACTTAGAATGTCAAATGATGCTTATTTGACATATGGTGCACATCCTGTTTCACTCGAGCAAGGTAAAATGCATAAGGGCAAAATGCTATATGCGTAACATATAGCACTATGTGCTACGTATATAGCAAAAAAAGACATTTGGTCTGGAGCCTTCTCGGGACCAAATCTAATGTGTGCCACATCATACAATGTTTTAAGACATAAAATGATGCTTATTAGGCACGGGGTACATGTCCCAATGTGTTCACAGTGGGCTCTATGTGACAGGTTAAAATGCTATGTGTATAGTGCATAGCACTACATGCTGCATACATAGGCTATGTATGGCACACATAGCCTATAAATTTTCAATTTTTGGATTGAAAATTACATTTTGGATTGAAAAATCACTCCAAAAATTGCTAAAAGCAAGCCAAAACTCTGCTAAAATCATTCCTCACTTAATTAAACACATAATTAAGTAATTTCCTTAGGATTTAGAGACTAATTGGCACTAGTTAGGCTCCCTAAGCATGATTGGATTGAAGATTTGCAAGAAAACCCTACTGTGGTAAGTGAAATTTCATTTTCCCTTCACTTTCTTCATGGTTTTTACGTAAATCTTCTAATTTTGGCTTGATTTTATGTTGATTGGCTTCAATCATGTTTGTTTTTTATTACTAATGTTGTTTTGTGATCAAAATCACACGTTTCTAGCTTTGATATGCCTAGATCCGAGCTAGAATTCATGTTTTTGCCAAAATCCTTCATTATGTTACTATTTTCCAGGGTATATGTTGTGCATATACACCTATGTGTGCCATATGTAGCTTATGTGTGGTGCACATAGGCCTATATGCTGTGCATATAGGCACTAAAATTTCTAGAAAATGTGAGTTTTCTTTCAATTTCACCCAATTTCTCTCCCGATTTAATGAATCTAGCTTAATCAGAAGCTTTTCCATGCCTCTGGTGCTCTAGACCTATCATATATTCTTTAGATCTAATTAAGTTTTAGCTCTAAAAATTAATTTTCAAAGTTAGATGCTCATCTATGGGTCAAAAATACATTTTCCACCTTAGATCTACTCAGATTAGACCCGGATTTTGGGTTTTTACTGAAAAACCATGTTTTTCCTCTGTTTTCTCTGCTATGTGCACCATACCTTCATCTATGTTCACCACACATAGCTTATGTGTGGCACACATAGGTCTATGTGCAACACACATAAGCCTATGATTTTCTAGAAAACCTAATTTTGCTTCAGTTTTCACTCATTTTTGCTTCTGATCTGATGTTTCCAACAACATTAATGGATTTTCCATAGTTTTAATGTTCTGGATCTATCAAATATTGTTCAGATCTAATTGATCATAGCATTAAAATTAATTATTCAAGTTAATTGCATAATTACTTGTTTGGTTTGTAAAACTGAAGCCTATTCATGCTCAAAATGAGGTACTGTCTTCATTAAACTTGCTGTAAATTGTCTATAGATCATTTTTATGCTGATAAATTTGATTTTCTTGTAGATTTAGATCCTATGTGCACCACACTTGGGTCTATGTGTGCCACACACAGTCTATGTGTAGCACACATAGGTTTAGATGCGGTGCACATTCCCTCAAAAATTTCACTCATTTTCAAATCTGTTTTGATAATTCCAGTGGCATTTGATGCTTAACAGTAGCTCAAGTGTATTGGATACATCAAAAATTAATTACATTTAATTAATTTTGGCCTCAAAATTGATTTTCTACGATTAAATGCCTATTTAACTTGTATAAATGTGATTTTTGAAAGGATTGGATTCAAATTGGTTGAGTTGCTATCTCCAATCATTTTATGTGATGTTATCAATTCCCATTTTAACTCGTATAATTTTGCTTAAAATTATTTTTATTTAATTAATTTTCATAATTCGGTTCATGTTAATTCCCATGATTGTTGCCAAACAATTTATTGGATTTTAACTCTTAGTTCGTGCTTTCATATGGCATTGGACTAGTCAAATAAATCCGAAATTCATTTGCTACTAATGAATTTATTTTGCTTATTTTGCATAATATCCATTTGTACATTTTTGGCTTGTGCTACCCAAAGTAGAAAAATATCCAAGGAGGAGGGGCTGTTACTTAACGTCCCAAAATGATGTATGCAAGGAGATTTTTGTAATAGGATAGAATTATTCATTATTTTTTAATAATTCCCCTAAAATCCTGTGTGTATTCCGTATTTCCTTGATTCCCTTTCACCGGCCTTCATTATTTTTCATTCATGGATGGTTTATTATATTTGCTCAAATATATATGGCATATCATGTCACATGCCACATCACACACTTCTATGCCATGTCATGCATATGCCATGCCATAACATAATTATCTCCTATGCCAATACAACTTAATACACTAATACGCAATGCAATACAAGCAACTTGCCATGCTATATGCCAATATGCCATGCCATATCACATGCTACCATGCTAAATCATCATGTCATATGCTATTATGCCATGCCATATATACCATGCCATGCCATATGCCATACTACATGCCATGTCGTATGCCATATTATATGCCACATCAAATGCCAATTCACCCATACATCATTATATCATGTCATCCATATGCCATATCATTTTACTATGCCATATATTATTATGTCATGTCATGCATATGTCATGTCATTTTAAATATGTCATCATGTCATATGTCATGGATATGTCATGTCATCCAAATGTTATATATCATTATATGTCACTCTACGTGCAATCGTGCAATACCAAATCACATGTCACGTTGTATGCTTACATATACGCTCGTATGCTTGCCTGCTTAGGATAATTAACTCCAATTATAATGGTAAAATTGATTTTGAAAACTCATAGAAATAGATCTCCACCACCCAAACCCAATCTCTGAAGGGTTTAACTAGTACTCATGTTATGGGTCAGTTGGACTAATCCAGAACTATCCAGTGGTGACTCCGTTGTGACTCTTTTGAATCCGTATCATTCCTCGAGGTAGCCCCTCAAGAAGATTGCACTTTCACTCCAAGTACGGTCCCCAATCTGTGAGCCTCACAAGCCTCGCTCTGATCGGTCGATAAAAACCGGCGCTCATAGTGGCAACTCCACTGGGGACATCACGGCGAAAGAGTGGTGGCATCCAAGAGTTTCCATATCAATTTTCCCATCATAGTTTGATTAATTGTATGCATCATAACACCAGTCTATGTCTACACACACCACCCTGGTCCTGTGTCAAAGCCAGTGATTGTGGGTGAGTGAGTATCTTGGACTCCATTCAACTCCTCGGGAAAGTGAATCTGCCTTCACCATTCGCTGTAATGTACTGATAACTATCGATGATTCCTAACAGATAGACATGAGGTATAGTCCTATATCAATGATTCCATTTAGTTGGATAGGTTATGGACAACGTGGCGGGGGACCTTAGCATGTTCTCAAAACCGGACTAAAAGCCCATGTAGTAAACCTAGTAATATTCCAAACTAGGACCCTTATTGCATGCTATGTGGATCTTTGCCCTATCATGTTAGTGGATTTGCATAGACCCAGCCTGTTTCCCTCCCTCATATTGCTCTACTAAGAGTCAAAATCCTTTCATGATTCTGTGTGGTTGCATAACCTCATGCCCATTCCATGGGCATACTCTTATCATAACAACATGATCATGCCTGTATTACTCTGCTAAGAGTCAAAATCCTTTCATGATTTTGTATGGCTGCATAACCTCATGCTAATTCCATCGACATTCACTTATCATAGCAATACAACTAGGTCAAAATGTTATCAGGTTTTAGTCGTAATCCCTCATATGATCAAGCAATGATCACCCCCGTCTTGCTTGCCTTATTGAGAGAATCGCGCCTTGAGTTCCCAGTGTAACTCCAAGCTAGTATCCCACCTAGGACAGGAGACATTGAACTGACCAATTCTCGTGGAGGTATAAGGGTGGCAGGGAGCGATGTTGCATGCTACGTGTTCACTAACCGTTTTCATATTTTCTATCAAACACGCATACATGCATACTTATGCAATCTTCTAATAGATTTCCTTTCGCAGCCATAATGCTGGATGTTTCCTAGCATAGGACATGCATACATTCTATGTGGCACATCACATACATCCCATGCATACACATGCTAACCCACTTTATTACACAGCCATAACATCACATGTTTCCTAGCATAGGTCATACACACATCCTACGTATCGCATCACGTGCACCATATACAATTGCATATACATACTCATGCATTCATGCTAACTCTTTCTATCATGTACAGACAATGTCAAACTCTCAGCATGCCTAAAATGTTGCATCCTCATCTGAGCCTCCTGCCTTGACACTAGATGAGGCCATGCTTGCTACAATCTAGAAGCTCATTGATCAATCTATGGCCAAACTGGTAAATGATGACTTCAAGACCCTCGTGGAACAGCAAATCCAAGAGGCTCTCAGTCGTACTGACTTTTTCACCCCACCAGCTCCTATTAAGGAAAAGGTGACAGGTGTCAATCTGAGACCACTGTCCTGGAATAAAAGATAGAGCAATTGCAGACTATCATGAAGACCAAAGGCATAGGGTCTGATCTTGAATTTGATGAGTTCTTGGTCTGTGTCATCAAGGGGCTTCTTACCAAGTTTAAGCTCCCTGATGTTCCCAAGTATAGTGGGGTTAGGGACCCAAAGAATCATCTGAAGACTTAAACCATGATGATGAGAACTACAGACCTGTCAGATGATCAGATAGTTTGACTTTTCTTCAGCTCACTGGAGGGACCAGAACTAGCCTGGTATCATGGTCTGAACAAGGTGACCATGACCGAGTGGAAGACTCTTTGTATTGCCTTCTGTAAATAGTATGGGTTCAAATCCCAATTTGATGTAACTTTGATGGACTTGGAAATGGTTAACCAGAAAACCAATGAGTCTTTCATGGATTATTTTTATCGCTGGATGGATAAAGCAGCACTGGTCAGACAGCAGCCATCCAAATCTAACATGATCAACAAGCTTATTATGGGGTCACTGTCACTCTACCAAGATAAGTTGAAGTATCAGATATTCCATACCTTTAAGGATATATATTATGTTGGCCAATGGATAGAGCAGGCTGATGAGGTAGATTTAGGTGTGTGATAATAATAATGATAAAGATATGGTTTTTACAGAATTTAAATCCCCCAGTCTCTAGGACTTAGTATAGAGGAAGAAGGATATCGAACACAGGGAATGGTTTTATTTTTTTTCATTCA
>CANYBF011015964.1:0-20272 GCA_948192965.1 Dalechampia spathulata | reverse complement strand
GGGTGGACTCCTTGTGAGCACCAAGACCTGGGTCCCCGTCTAGGAGGCCGCTGGATACCATGATTTACCCTCCCTCACGATGCTCGTCGGGTCGGACGGTGGGGGCCCTTGGGGTGAGGGCATCACCTTTTGGTACCAAGAGGTTACCTACCAAGAATAGTAATTTATGTTGGTCCAATCAAATCAGTCACCAAGCCCACCCACAGAAAACCATAAACAGAGCAAACATACCACCACACCTGGGTTTGATTTAATATTTGACATCTACCCACCATCAAATGAGTCTAATTAATTACTAATTGGGTTTGGCCCCATTCAAAAGCATCTCAAAATTCCATCATTGCACTCTAATATGATAATTATAAAGTACTTTATGTCCCTTAAACTAGAGTTAAATGACATTGATGATGTCCTTAAAGCCAAATATACCAACTCCACAAAAGGGTTGTTGGTCCCCCTCACAATAAATTGTGCCAAGAAATGTGGTATTGGCAAAATTAAACATGTTTGTTAATGATATGGTGTGATGTAGTGTTACAATTAAGTTGTAATGAATTTTAAATACGTGTAATCGATCGAAATAATTCTAAAGGATTAAAATTGAAAAGAAAGTGAAATGTGACACCACAGCAGCATGGCAGGAAACATTCCCCTGGACTATTGAGTATTGCTTCAATCTGAAAATGCAAGCAAGCTAACCCTTTTTTTTTGGTATTCCATATCTGTCACACACACTTCCTCCTTCACCTTTTCTCCATTTTTTAGTTTCTTCATTACTTTTCCATGGCAAATGAATGTTTATCTCGATGTCATATTTATAAATATTTCCTTGAATTTTAATGTAAATACTTCTAAAGAATTAGATAATAGAATCTAATCAAAGAAGATAACATGTTCATGTGTATCAGGAAATGAAGCTTTCAGAACCAAAAAACAGTCTTATTTTCTCCTTCAGTTGTAAATTCTAACAGAAACAAATTGATATTTTGGATATTAGGTGATTCATCAACTACCTGTTTTAATCTCAAAGCTTTTGTATAACTCTTCCTCCTCTTCCTGCTGTCCGTGCACAAGTGTCACTTTACTTGACTTTGTCCTTTCACCTCTCTCTGTGTAAGTTGTAAGCTCATAATTATGGAATGTAGCTTTACTCAACTTTCTCTCTCTCTCTCTCCGTCCCTTTCTTCCCCTTTTACTCCATTTCTACTTAAATTAGTCTTCTTTCTTTTTATGCATTCCCATTAATTCCTTTCTTCACAATTCTTATTTAATTTAATCAAATGTTGTTTTCTTCTACTACCTCTTGATATTTCCCTTTTCCTCTCTATAGTCTCTGTCCAACTCTTTGCAATCTGTTCTTCTTTTCCTTTTTTGTTAAAGATAAAGCCTTTACATGTAAGTTAGCTACAAAACCCAGAATCCAAAATCCTCTGTTCTTTTTGTTATCTATACAGATTTGTGGATTATAGTTTTGAGTCTTGTCAAATTTTGATGTGAAAGCTTATGGTGATTTAATTTTTTGGATGGTTTTGTTTTTGGGTTCTTGAAGGTCTAAAATTATGGAAACAGATAATGGTGAAGTGAAGTCAAAGATGGAAGATTATGAAGTTATTGAACAGATTGGAAGGGGAGCTTTTGGTTCTGCTTTCCTCGTTCTCCATAAAACTGAGAATAAGAAGTAAGAAAGAAAATTCATTTCTTTAAATTTGTTTCTTTCGCTTTACTAAATTTCGATTAATCTCGAGTACATGTTCCATCTGGGTTTTGAAGGATTCAACAAATATGAACTGATTCTGGTTGTTTATGGTTATAGGAAAGGGAATTCAGTCGAATTTGTTTATTTAACATTAATTGTATTCAGTCAAAATTGTTTCAAGTTTTTAAGATTTTCACAGTGGTAGGTAGGCAGGTGATGGTCCTGTCGGCAGCACGATGATTTGTCTGCTAGTGGCCAGTTTTCATTTTTCCTCTAACTGTTGGAAAAACTTATTGTATGTGTTCGTTGTTAGGTATGTGTTGAAGAAGATTCGGCTTGCCAAGCAGACTGATAAGTTCAAACGTACAGCTCACCAGGAGGTCACCTTTATTTACAGCCTTTTCTCTTTAATTATATGTTAAACAAGGGAATTGATTGTTCATTAAAATAGTGATTTTTGGTTGAGAGAAGGAATTGGGTTTAAGATAATATTAATAATAAATTATTGGTGCATAATTGTAGCGAGTTATCTCCATAATTTGATCCAAGTTCCTGAACATGACAGCTCCTGCTAAACGCTTATGATGTAAAATGAACTAATGGCTTGATATATTTCACCATGTATGTTATTGAACTTTAAACTCAAACTCATTATTGTTGAATTTGTAATTTTTCGGCTTGAGTTGATAACTGCAGTATGGATGTCAATGCGGATGGGGCAGAGCTTGAAATAGTGTTTGTTTCTCATCGTTAGCCAATGGCTTATTCGTATGTTTATATGTGGGGTCAAAAAGGAAAAACAAAACATCATAACTCGGTTAAACAACCATGCCTGTGTTCTTCTGCAGATGGAGTTGATTGCAAAGCTGAATAACCCCTATATCGTGGAGTATAAAGATTCCTGGGTGGAAAAGGTAAATGCATAATTCTATAATGTTACATATAACTTAACTGGAATTGACATCGGTATTTGGGTTCTCATTGATGCTAAACAAATGCTTTTGTTTTCCATTGGCAGGGGAATTGTGTTTGCATAGTAACAGCCTACTGCGAGGGCGGAGACATGTAAGTTAATATTGATTCCCTGTATGGGTTTATCCGATATGACCACTATCAGATTATAAACTTTTAGATGCTTTACTCATCAAAGGGTTAAATGTTGTAGTTCTCATTTATACATGGACATCTACATTTCTGTTACTTATTCGGAATTATTTATAAATATACTTCTATCAAAATCTAGGGGGAAGTCTAAAAGCACCTGTAAAATAATACTTTCCATTTACATCCTCTAACCAGGGCCGCTATTATAAAGAAGGCTAGGGGCATATTTTTTCCCGAGGAGGTAATCTGTGGTTTTTGAATTGTTCATCCTGTATTCTGTCATTGTTATGAACATGTTCGCTTTGTTTTGCTCCTCAGAAGCTTTGCAAATGGTTGACTCAGTTGTTGCTAGCAGTGGACTACCTGCATTCTAACCGTGTCCTCCACAGAGACCTTAAGGTAAAATATTTCTTCATATATATGATAACTGGAAGCTTGTGTATGGCGTGTTTGATGAATTATGGATCATTCCCAGTGCTCCAACATATTCCTTACCAAAGAAAATGATGTCCGCCTTGGTATGAAGACACACAAGAACTGCTAACAAGAAAACTTATCATCAGGTTTGACTTCCTTG
The DNA here is from genome assembly GCA_948192965.1 of Dalechampia spathulata. Classification (NCBI taxonomy): domain Eukaryota; kingdom Viridiplantae; phylum Streptophyta; class Magnoliopsida; order Malpighiales; family Euphorbiaceae; genus Dalechampia; species Dalechampia spathulata. The sequence goes on along the minus strand of CANYBF011015964.1, from coordinate 16,895 downwards.
TCTTTATATTTTCTAAGAATTGTACATCTTTTATGCACTGAACAGGTGACTTTGGACTTGCCAAGCTGCTCAACACGGATGACCTTGCTTCTTCGGTATGGCCTGGCATTAATTCTTTTCACCTAACATTCTTTATTTTTGTGCATGCTATAAACCTTGGTTGTAACATGATATTTAATTCAAAATTCATAAGAGCTAACTTCAGTTTTTGACATTTCTCTCTTCCATGCCTATTTGTCACTTAGGTTGTCGGCACTCCTAACTACATGTGTCCCGAGCTCCTAGCAGATATACCTTATGGTTATAAATCTGACATATGGTCACTTGGTAAGAGATCTCAAATCGTGGTTTAAAATGTTTTTCTTCTTGATTACTAGCTGTAATGTCTAACTGTTGGTTTCAGGTTGTTGTATGTTTGAAATTGCCGCACATCATCCAGCCTTTAGAGCTCCTGTGAGTACACATCTGCCTTACCATCTAGATACTGGTAAATAACCTAGAATTTACTTGGATATGGAATCAAGCATCTTTCTAAGTGAAAACTTGAACAGGACATGGCTGGACTAATCAACAAAATTAACAGATCCTCCATTTCTCCCCTCCCAATAGTGTATTCATCTTCGCTGTAAGCCCTCTCTTCCCAAATGCTTGTGATTTCTTGGTGCCTATATTTATGTATTCTGTAACAGATGTAAGAGTCTAGAACCTGTTAACTTTCTCAAGAATAGGAGAGATGTAATCCACGCAAATGGTGTAAACATATGTTCTAAGAGTTCCATGTTGCAGGAAACAAATTATAAAGAGCATGCTGAGGAAAAACCCAGAACATAGACCGACCGTGAGCCTAACCTATCCATGAGTTTGTGTTTATTGATTTTAATACTTCAATTTACTCTTATACATGAATGCCTCGACTTTTAGGCTGCTGAACTTCTAAGGCATCCTCATTTGCAATCGTATCTGCTTCATTGCCGTAATACCTCTTCCGTGTATCTTCCTGTAAAGCCTGTAGACGATTCAAAGGAGAAAACAAGGAGAAAATCATTGCCCGGCAAACCTAGTGGTAACAAAGACAAGAGGAACAGGGAAGTTAGGCAACTAAACCTGGCAGGAAATGATACTTCATTCGAAAGAAATGTGCACGTTTCTCACATTGACATCCCAGCATCAACATCTAGCACAGAAGACAATCTTGAGACTAAGAGAGTTGATCCTACCAGTACTAGCTATACTGCAGAAATATCGGATTCAATGACAGGTCCGAAAGAGAGTTCCACTGATTCTGATACTAGTGTTTGTAATGGAGAGAAGCAACCTGATTCTGGTCATCTAACTCAAAAGGATGGCACTGAGATTGAGTTTCCCTTGGATAGTGCTCTGGCTTCCCAGTGCGAAGCAGAGCCAACCTCTGAAAATTTTCTACAATTTCAGGAGGTAGATGTTAAAATAATCACAGAAAAGGATCTACCAACATCATGCAACCAGAAAGTTATCGAAGATGATCAAATGGTGGGAGATGGCTGTACAACAGAGGATATGAGGGGATTAGCAGTGCCTAGTTTAAGCTGTGCTGTTAAGGATACTCCCAATGACAATAAAGGCTCATCTGCAACTGTAAATGAACCGTATGTGGAATCAGAATGCTGTTTACAGAAACCAGAAAGCCCTGATGTTTATACAGAAGGAACTCATATGGACTGCTTATCATCTGAAAGTAACGATATGCTTCCATTAGTGCAGCGCAAAGATGAAAGTGGAGCAAAACCAAGTAACACCAACTTCTCCTTGGAAACTCGGAAAGATGAATCTCATGGAATGAGTCAGGTAGACAGTCACATTGCGCTGCTTAATAGGCTTGCTGCAATGAATGGTGATGAAACAAAGAATGATTGGGAGAATCCAGGTCAGCAACGGGCTGATGCTCTAGAGTCTTTGCTGGAGCTATGCGCACGACTACTGAGAGAGGACAAAATCGATGAGCTTTCTGGCGTGCTAAAGCCGTTCGGAGAAGAGGTAGTCTCGTCTAGAGAAACAGCAATTTGGTTGACAAAAAGTCTCATGTCGCAACATAAATTCAACGGAGGGACGTAAAATTGGGGTGATTGCTACTAATTTATCACATCAACGACGACAGTATGTATCTAGTAAATTGTTTTGACATAAAAATCTGCCCTTTTTTTCGCTTGGAGTGTTGTTTGATTCAAGAGCTTTATTTAAATGTAATTCACGGATTGTTTCACTCATTGATAGGTTTGTTGCAGAATAAACTGACCAATTGAGTCGATATTCTTCTTGTTATGTTCATCTAAACGGGACCAAAGGGTAGATGATGATCGTTGAACAGTACTCGTCTAAAGTCAAGGATTCATAGTTTAGAACAAAACCAGCTTCCAACATGATAAGTTGTAAGAATTGTGTATCATTTTTATTACATTGTATGATCTATTAGTCAAAAAAAATTATGCAAGAAAACAAAAAAAAAAAGATTAAAATCTTCCTTGAAATGGAAGAAAAAAACAAACGCACAATCATGATCTCTCTTCGATCCACTCCTCCAAGCAAAAATCTCCCATCTTTCTTGAATGAGAGAGCTTATTGCAAGTAATAAGCGAAGGACATGAGAGAAGCTCCAACCATATAGCCGACAACAGGATTTGCGATGGAAGCTCGGCTGGTGGGAGTTGAAGATGGGGCTCCAGCACCAGCACCAGGAGCCGGAGCCTCGGCGGTATCGGCAGCCAAGGCTGCACTAATGGAGGCGGCAACAATAAGGACAGCAGAATACATCTTCATCTTCATCTTCATGTCCATGACGAAGCAAGTTGAAGAAAGATATATGTTTATTTTGGAGGTCTAGTTTGTTGTTGTTGTTGTTGTTGTAGCTAGGAGATGGTGGTTTGAAGAAATGATAGTGATTAGAGGAATTTATAGGAAACATTAAGAGGTAATGATGGGATTAGTTTGAATGATTCCTTGTATTTGTACGGATCAGTTACCAAAATTAGCCCACACCCCTCCCCTCATTCATCAATTTGCACCATCTTAATTATCTACCTCTTATTAATTACAATATTAAACCTTTAATATGTGTCCCAGCAAGAGACCATACGGCGCCGTCCGACAACTCCATCTTTACGCCAGTATTTCGCAACCACGTGTTCTATTCAAAATAACAAATAAAAAAAAAAAATTCAAAAAGCGCTGTTGTTAGCTTACCGTTAGCCGAACGTTGCAAATCAGTCCTCCTCCTCCTCCTCAAAAGCTATTTCTTTAAAGACCCTATAAATACCCACTCTCTCTACATCGAAGCTACACCCAAGCAAAGAACCAAATCAATATCTCTATTTTTCCGTTTTCTTTTTGTTAATTCATCAATGGCCCAATTCAGCATCCTCAACGTATTTGCCCTTATCGTCTTTGCAATGGCGGCTTTGGCGGTGGTTTCAGCTCAGGAGGCACCGGCACCTGCTCCTGGAATGGATGCCGGAGCTGGTTTTTCTTCGGCGGTATCTGGTGCTCTTCTTGGAGTATCTCTTTTGATTTCTGTTGCGGGCATTTTGAAGCAGTAATGGAAGGGATACATATACACATATAGATATTAATTAATTAATGGTATTTGGTGATAGAGAGTGGTGTTAAATATTAAGGGATGTTGGGGAGTGGGGATTCTTTATTTGTTATTATTTTCATGATTAGAGTGTTAATAAGCTTATTAATTATGTGGGAATTATTATTTTATTGAGTTTGTCAATGGGACCAAAGCAATTATATTTATTTAATTATATTAACAAAGAAAATAATTCAGAATTACAATGTTAAATACCAAAATTATTTATTCAATTTTGGACATTATCATCAAACGTAAAGTAATTATCAATTTAAGATGAGACTTCCATCTTTAATTATTAATTTTGTATGTTTAATATAATTAAAAAACCCATGGAGCCTAAAATGAACCAACCGACTCAACAGTGCAAGATCACTTGGCTCACATGTTGCATGCACAGATTGAATTGGTGGATATATGCGGATCCACATCTAACGTTACCAAATCTTCCTGTTTGGACATTTCTTCTCTGGCAAACTCCCCCAAGACATAACATGTTTCAGAAGCCAACTCGGTTTGCAGTTACGTGTCAAAATCTAACGAGTCGCCGTCCAAAAAGGAGCTCATCATACCGTCCAAGCTACGCGCAGTGGACCAGTCAGATTACCTGTCACACCTCCACGCTTTCCCATTTTCACCTCTTTATATACATCCCACCTTTCTCGCTTCCAATGCCATTAACACCTTCTCTTTTCTTTCTTCCCTGCAAATACCATCTTCCATTCTTCCCCACAAATCCTTAACAATGGCACAACTCAGCGGCTTTAATACCCTTGAGGTGGTTGCTTTCATGGCAGTTTTTCTCCTGGCTGCTAGTAATGTGTCCGCCCAGATGGCACCCGCACCCTCTCCTACAATGGACACCGGAGCAGGATTCTCTCTTCCGCTGTCCGCCACCGTCGTCGCATCTTCCCTTGTTCTATCTTTACTTTCTCTCTTGAGGCATTAAACTACAGTTGATGAGGAAGCTGGGACACTAGTTCTCTTTTTTGAGTGTTTATTGGTTCCGAGAAGGGTCGATGAGTGTATTGGTATTGTATTGGATTGTATTTTAGCATTCATTTTTTCATGATGATTATGATTACACAGATGGTTTGTTATACATACCCAGTTCATGGTTCAAGAGATGCGCTTGAGAATTCCAAATCAGCCGATTCAAAGAAAAACCTATTATTAAATGTTAATGATTCAATTAAAATCCTACCAGATAGCTAAGAAGCATCTTCGTATAATTTTATTGTAAGGTAATAAGCATGTGTGTATATAATAAAGCTAATGTGTAATGGTAAGCACATGGAATGTGGTAGTAAGCAAACATGAGAACATGATATTATGAATACAGAAATGGATTGTTTTATTTGTAAATTGTCCAAGTCCATTGATTGAAATCTAGTACGGGATCTTCCTTCTGTGAATTCATGCCTCGAATCCATTAAAAAATAACACAACGAAAACTCTTGGATCTGTTCTTCTCATTCTTTCATTTTTTTCCACAATCCTATAAGAAGTCATACGATAAGTTATGGCCATCCAAATCCCATGGAAAGAGGCTAAAAACGGCAAGTGCAAGGAGTAAAATAATGGAAGGCTAACGAATTGATATGCATACAAACTATGCAACATACGAAACCAATGACAAAGTGCTAATACTAGTCTAAAAGAAGAACACACATGTTATCAAGACAGGTAGACACTACATGTATTATAACAAAAATAATCGTCGGTGTTTATGAGATTTGACGAGTCCATTGCAACTTCAGTGGTTTTTATTCTTTCTTGTTCCTGAAGGTGCTTCCTCATTTTTCGGATTTGATGGAGCAACCCGTGCAGGGGTTGAATGCTCTGACTGTGAAAATCGTATCAAGATGTGCATGAGAACACTAACAATCGCCAGGGCAGCCCCCGAGATTGCAATACCCTTCCATGATGACAACAGTGACGACCGCTGGAGGAACTTCAGAGCTCCAAAAATAAGCAAGCATGACCATGAGGCAACAACCTGGTTGTTCACGACATAAATAAGTTGATACAGAATTGCAAACATGAAAAGCAGGCAAACAAGAGAAACTAAGCAGCCTTGTCAATGGTTTTCTAGAACTAGTGTCGAACCATGAGAGACTTCTTTGGTCTGCCAATATCTTGCAATGGTTGATCTTTGAAAGTGTCCTCAGCAATATGCTTGTCGAGCAATGCATCCTAGCAAATCAAAACTAGATCATGAGATAGAAACATCACAATGAAACCATTAATAACTGAATTCCAATCAATTTTTTGCACTTTCACATGAAAAAATCCAGACCTTGCGACCCAAGTTGACCAGAAAGTTCATACCTTAGCCACAAACAGATCTTTACACCATTGAGCAATAGCATCATCCGTTTCAGGCAAATCCTTCATCAAATGCCTTTTTATGTGTACATGTACCTGCATTACGAGTGGTAAGAATTTTCCAACATTAATAAAAACCAAATGCATTAATCTATAGTTTTTTCTCGAGAAATATCTAATGCATCCGCAAGTCCATAATGTCAGTGTTAGGAGAGTCCCACATGAAAAAGATGTAAGGAATTTAAATGGTATATAAGTGAAGTAGATTGGTTCTTAGCACAAGCCAATAGATTTTGTGTAAGATGGGTAGGGCTATTATTATGAATTCAGCCCAACATTCTTTTCGCCCCATGAAATTTCTACATGGTATCAGAGCCTCAAATGGTCAAATGACCGAATAATCCTAAGCTTGTGTTGAAAGATCTAGAATTGAGCTAGTCTAGAGACTAGACCCATTTGAGGACCTAGCCTCTGAGATAGGCTTAGGTGTTTGATGGACCTCTGATGAAGGTTCATGTTTAGCAAGTGATAACTGATCCAGTTGCACTTGAGTGGGAGTGTTGGAGAATCCTATATGGAAAAGATGTGAGGAATTTAGGTGGTATATAAATGGAGTAGATTGATTCTTAGCACAAGCCAACTGATTTTGTGCAAGATGGGTACCAACCATTATTATGAATTCAGCCTAACACTCTCTTCGGCCAATGAAATTCCTATAGTCAGGATATCGTAACCATTTATTTGATCATTTGCTAAGTGATGTGTCCCCATAGCATGCTAAAAGAAAACACTTACAAGCACTGAAAGCGTTGAATTTACATTTTGTCTAGGATATTAACACTGAATGACAAGTTTACTCCAATCCCCTCTCAATCCTCCCACAGAGTACAAAAGCACACAAGCAGACATACGAAGATAGAACTCAGCTCCCTCCATATTCATCGTAAATTAAAGGGTGAAAAGGATGATTATTGAGTAAACCTTAAGATCTAGTGCTTACCACTGAAGATTGCCCCTTGAAGAGCCTGAGCATTGTAGGTTGAGGTGAACTCTTGGGAATAGCAACTGTTACATCATATATGGCTGGGACAAACGAGCGCATGTTGTTTACTGCTGCAACAAAACCCTGAAAGCAACAAAGATATGAGACATGGAGATGTAATAATAATAAATGTAGAGTTGCGTTGCATGGAACTCCCATAAGCGGCACTTTTCTCCAAGATGGAAGAAAAGAGACAGGAGAAGGGATGGAGGGTTCAAACACAATTTATCGTAGCCAACACAGTTATTTTTAGTTAGTTTATTTCATTTTCTATTTTCCGGGACATGGGATAAGGTTTTGAAGAAACAACAGTTCTCGTAAACAGATAAGATACATGAACAGATAAGTTAGCCACTATGTTCCCACATTCATAAATGATGTTCCTTTACGCAAATTCAAAGATTCACAAATACATCTTCTTGAGGCAATCATTGCATAAAGTGTGCAGGTTAAAACAACTTCCAGAAAATCGCAAGGAACATCCCATATCAACCAGCATTATCAAGCAATTGAAATATGTAATCCATAGCTGAAAATACAGGAGATCAACCAATGTGCCTAAGGAAATCTTTCTAGGAACAAGCTTCCACTGATGGTATCAAATACAAACTATCAGCAAACACATAGACAAACAGTAGGCCATGTAACCTACATTACAACCTCATGGACTGGAGAATAGTCCAAAAAAACAAGGATGCTATCAGGACAATGAATCCGGAGACCACAATTGAGCTTCTGCTTATATGCTGCAGAAAAGACCAATAAATAAAGTTCTATCTGCAAACACCATTGAATTAGGAAAGACTTACCGTGGATGACTTAGAAATGGCCCCACAACAGATTTAATTTCAAGTTGGTCCACATAAACAAATCTAAGATACCATTATTTTAATCACAACATGGATGAGTTAAAGTGGTTGACCTATTAAAAAACAATGAGTAAAGTGATGACAAATGATTATACTTTTGAAAAATAAAAACAGCATGAATCAGGTAACATCAAAATAGTTTAATTATTCAAGTATTTATTCATCAATATCTATTATTTATCTTGCATGCACGTTTTGTTCTATTTGTTTCTAGCTAAAAATAGAGGTGAACAAGAAGAAAGAATGTAATGACATTTAACCTTAGTACGGGGAATCAAGACATTTCTAGGGATAGGCAGTCCCTGTGAGGCCGCATATTCCTGAGCAGCTAAAAGCTTCGCCTGTGTAAAGCGAGTTCCTTCAACAAAAAGGGCTAACCAAAAAGGTCGAGGGAAGTCCTTTAACCGTTGGAGACCTGACTGCATATAGAAATTTTTAAAAAATCAAAAACAGGACCAAGACGCATATAAAAGAGATAAAGATGAGCTCATGGAAATATGAACAGATTATTAGCACAAATATACATGCAGACAGACAATAGAACATAGAAAACATTTAAACACTCGTACCTTTAATGTGCTTTCATCCTTGGCCCAACTCCTTTCCAGGAAGAGGTATTCAGAAAACCACATGGACCAGCCAATCACCTGCATCGAATTTCAAATAAACATGCAAACAAATTAAAAATATACTGGCATGAGATAGAAATAAATGTGGCAAAGCTCTATACTTGTTTGTTTCACTCTTTACATGATAAATATTGATATTTAGCTTTCAGTTTTTTCCATATTTACGACTCACATTGTATCATACATGAAACATAAAATGTTCAACAAGTTCAAATTTCCACACCCATCAAGCTGTTCAGATATACAAACTCATAATTATAATCCAGTTGTTAGCACATGACACAGATTCAAAGTTAATAACTGAGAATGGAACTAATCCCATCAAGACAAGTAAGAGCAGAGTATACCGGAAGAAGTTTTGATGATTTCTTCATGACAGCTAATGCACTGCCAAGACATCCTGACCGCTGTCATAAGCAAACAGCAATCTGTTAGCATTTAATGATAAAAAAAAAATGGTATGCAAATGACATATATACAGATATTAATAAGAAAGCCATGTGCTTGTGTGGTATGTGGTACATATCAACAATGTACCTGAGCCAAAATCCATCCCACAAGCCAATCAATATCACTTCTGTGGTTGGCTAAGACAAGTGCATGTTCTTTTCCTGAAAAATCACAGCGAGAGACAAAAAGTAAGCCAAGAATTAGATTCTTGACTAGACCGGTACCCATCAAAATCAACATGAGAGAAAATCAAGCAACCACCATCCCAGATTATTGCCTACCCATTAAATGCAAGGTCTCCTGGTCAGTGTATACTTGAATCTGCAAACAAATGATCAAAACTTAACTTTCCAGAATGTATAGCAGAAATAACCCCCAAAAATCGGTAGCTACTTGCTGCATACCATCAACACCACCTCTCTTACTATGTGCCAAAAAAAGGATAAAGAGAATCCAAATTCCAACCCTGATTAAGATGTAGTTGAGTTGAGATAATATCCTATGTAAAAGGCATCCCACCAAAATATGTGGAAGAAATAAAAAAAATTTCTTCGTATTATGGAATTGGGTGAATGCTAGAGGAATTTATTTGGCATATGGCTATACTAAACAGTTTAATACTAGAGAAATTTTCAGATCATTTTATTTCACAAAGCAAGCTGCAATAAGGCTTTTAATATTGTTTGAATGAAACACCATTCAGCATTATGTTGTTTTTCCAAACCATGTTTTGGGAAATTTCATTTTCTATTTTTTCACAGATTTTGGTAAGATGCAGGTAATTGATTTCCTCTGTAGAGAAGCAGATAGAAAAGGAAAAGCAAACCATGAAGTAATAAATAAAAATTAGTCAAAATAAAAAATAAAACCAGCTCTTCTTTTAATGCCTAAGAGCAACCCGGTATCCATAAAAAACATACAAAAAAAATACAGTAGTCAAACGTATATAGTGATTGAAAAAGTAAGTTTTCTAAAGGTTTCAAAACGTTTTAACGAGAAAATACATTTTATATATGAACTAAACAGATTGAATATCGACAAAATTAGCTCAAGGCATGCAGGAATTAGGGGACGCATACTGAGAGTAACCATCGAATACATCAATCAATCAAAAAGTCCAAAACAGATCAGCTAAAACTGAAACACACCAAAGCGGGAAAATTTGCAAACCCAAAAAATAAATATAAATATAAAATAAGATGAATGAAGCAGAAGAAACCTTAAGTTTAGCCCACCAATCGACAAGCCAAACAAGTTCAAGCCATAGCAACTCAGCTAATTCTCTATTGATCTTTCTGTAAGTACTCTTTGAGATTGGCCTAATCAGAACAAAGCAGATTGCCTGAAACATAAAGCAGATCATTGCAATTATTAACACCAAGTGGTAACAGTAGTAGCTTTTGCTTAACCAATAACAGCGAGTTATTTCCCAACTGAAAATATCGAAACTAGACCTAGAAATCAAATCCTCCACCCATATAAAACAGATCACAAAACGCAAACAAGGCTTGTAAGATCAAATCTGTTCATAGAAAAAAGAAAAATATAGTACAAAAGAGTTTCTGTTATTTGTTTTTAGGAGGGGGTATTAAGTACCTGAAAGAGATTAATAACCAAACCAGACAAGAAGAAGAGAACACCCAATGGCAAGATAACAGCTACAGCAGCAATCGCCATGTACACCTCTCTATCGCTCTCTCTCTGAAACTAATTAAATGAATCAAGTTCCGTCTCCCACAGAGGGGGGCAGCTAAAGTTGCAGAAGCAGAGATTACTGCGGGGGAAAAAGAACATGGAGATCGGAGCAAACTAGAAGATAAAAATATGGGCTTCTTAAATTAAAACCCAAAAACTAAAACTATCGAAAGTATCGAAATGGGTTTCAAACTTTGTGATTAAAAATTGAAAGAGAAAGGAAGGCTGAGGCTGAGGGTGGTCATGGAGTAAATGCTTGGGTTATGAAATACGCTCTAAATTAGAGAAAGGGATCGGCAGAGGACGAGAAAGAGCTAAAAGGCAGCAGTTTTCTCCGTGGCTTTTGCAACTGCGAGAAAATTGTTTTTTTTTTTTTGTTCTTTTTCTTATTTATAAAAAATATGAATAATGCAATAATATTTATTATGAATTTATTAATAAAATAAAGAAAAAAAAGTTGAAAATGTTAATACCATTTTAAATGTTATTTTAGAAAATGAATATTATTATTCTATATAATACTAAAAATGTTATTAAATTGAGTCATATTAAACAACTTAAAATCCGTAAATGAACATATTTGTAATGGAAATATCGAATTAGATATGAAAATGGGCATTAATATGAGCTACCAAAATCAATGCATTATTGTATTATTAATTATGTTGATCTATAAGATTGATTAGGGGAGACGGTTGGTCAACTAATGTTAGTTGACCTCCCCAACCCAATATTCATCTTCATTCGGGTATCTTCTTCATAATAAATGAGAAGCATGGCAATCAGTTATGCCCTCGGTATGCTCCAATTATCCACTACAACCTCATCTATGCCTGCTTGCTTGGCTTGCTATAACTCTCTTCTCCAAGCTGAATGCAACCAGTAGTGGATGGCGTGCGATGTATGAATAACTCCATCCCATTTCATTTTGTTGATAAACCAGTGCATCATTGTCATGATCTTTTCTCAGGACCATCCTTGTGATATGGGTATTTGAGAATCCATGGCTCTTTTCTTTAACCCACCATTATTAACCGAGAAAGCAAATCATTTAGTTTTACTGTTTGATATAAATAAATCCCATAAATGTTTTAACATTTATCTACAACTTTTTCAGTCAAACGTCAAGTTTAATAAATTTTAAATTGCATAAATCTGGACGAGATTGAGGGGCTTTTGGGTTAATTTGTTACTCTTTAATAACCTGTACGTCAACTATTCTGTTGAGTGGAGTGGAAGTTCTTTCCTGTGCAAATTATCCTGCTAAATTCGCAGGCAGCACATCGAAATCCTGAAACAAGAAACCAATAAAAATACCAAATTCTAAACATTTACAGCTACCTTTTACAATGTTTGAGAGGCAGGACGAGAGAACCATCACCCCCAGCTCTCTCACAAAACATCTACCATATTTGTCAGGATATCGCAACAAAGTATATTTCAACATAGCTTTGATAAGATCTGTCCAGGTTAGTATACAGCTATCAAAACCAATAATTATAGGGAAATGGAAGTTGCTGATAAGATCAGGCAGGGGTGAGCCAGATGAACTGGATGCAGTTTGGTGAGAGCATATGGACCATCAGATTGATATAATTATTTGCATTTAGGGCTTCCCTTGCATATGTTCCTCCATTTATCCTTGAGATCTATCGTAGTTCTGTCACCAAAAACGGAACTACCATACTCCAAAATTTTCTTCCATGGCATAGTTCCGTTACCAGCATTTGAAAACTTCTCCACTCCTTCCTGTGATAGTAAAATGAATTGATCATTATCTAAATTATGCCATGAAAGCTTGAAATCAGAATAATCAAAAATTGATGGTCCAAACTACACATGATGCAACATATGGAAACTCATACATGACTTTTAATCCATGTAATGTAGACCCTCATGTGTACAGGTTTTTTCCCCTTTTTCAAGTTTTTCTAACTATTTACAAGAAAGTTCTCTTCTGCAGAACAGTAAATATACATTTTCCGTCTTTCATTGGTGATTGTAATGTGAAGCAACATGAGGACCGATATAATGGGGTCAATAAGTACCTTAAGTATCTTTTCTTCCATAGCTGTCCATGGAACTTTCTTTCGCTTCAACTGAAACGCCGCCGGGTATGTGCTGCAAACCAAAGTATACAGACCGTGTTGTCAAATCCAAAGAAGTTCTACCATCTTAAGCAGCTGGGAACTTGGTTAAAGGGAGGAGACGACGGCATAAATAGAAAAACGAAAATGATACGAATTGAATAGGAAACTTAGTATGTTAAGGTCTTCCCAGTAACTCTTCTAAAGAGCAGGAAGAAGGAATTATAATAATAACGAAGAGAATTCACTTGAGAAGTAACCAGGAACTTACTATTGTTTCTCGCTCTTCGCCCTTCTTCCTAATCCTATGGGGTGTTTAGAGATCATAATCTCGTCACTTTCATCAACAGATGTTTTTCTTTCATCGACATTAACAACACAGGCAGGTTTTTCTAACAAATTACTACGTCGTTTTTCTCTACGTGATGACATAGGCTTCTTTGGTTGCTTATCACCTCTTGTCTTCTCCGGTTGGCCATGATGCTCTCTATTAATTGTTTGATCAGGTTCTCCCTCTCCCAGATCCCCACTTTCGCAGGTTTTATAAAAATGGTCCTCATTGTGATCCCGCTCTAAATTATTATGCTTTTGGATATGTGATCTATTGGGTTGTTTACGAATAAATGCAGCTAATCGCTTCTTTGCACAAGTGGCCTTGTGTTGAGCTTTAAGGTATTCTGAGACGACATGAGAATATGCACAAACTGGGCAGTAGAAGTTCCCGTTGTCATCAAATTTTGGAGAGGAACTCAAGCACTTCTCATGAACAACCAATGGACAACCATCAGCGGTACAAACCAACAACTGGCCACCTTTGCTGCATTTTACGCACCCATTAATCTCTGTCCCGTCAGACCCAGAAACATCTCTTTGGGTATGTTGCGAGCTTAGAAAACCACCCTTTTCCATGGCAACATCAACCTTCTTATGATGGAGCCCGCTACTTTTAATTGATGTATCTTCTTGATTAAGATTCTCGGTGCCCCCTGGTGATTTTTCAAGAGTAACACCTCTAGGAAATTGACTCATGGAAACAACATTTGGTTGATTAAGTTGATCAGCTTGACCACCAGTATCTCTGATATTATCACCAGAGCCTTTTGCCATGTCTCCCAGGGATTGTTCACCAACTGACACTCTACGTTCAACCATAATGACTTCATCCACCGCGTTACGTTCCCGAGCTCCATCTTCAGGTGAACTTTGAGGTATTTTGTTATTCTTTACATCATCAAGTTGGTTACGCTGGAAGTCATCATTATAAGTTAAATCATCATGCCCCTCTATTGTCGTTAAGTTTACATGAATATTGTCTGGAGGCCGTTGCTCATCCAATCCTTCTACTTGAGAATTTTCCAATGACCTGTTACAGGATTGTGGAAATACAACCTGTTGCCCTGACTTAATAGCACATGAGGCACTGGTCCTGAACCTCTTGGCATTTAAATGGTTATCATCATCATCCACGCCCCCTTGATCTTCCGGACGGTCCCCAGCTAGATGCTGATCATCCAATTGGTGCCCTTTCTTCTTTGATGGTAACACATTTTTCAGATGAGTATCACCTCCCACCATACCATTCTCATTCTCAAATGGCAGTTGACTATTGCTCCCTTCTGGTGCAACAACTCGGGAGCCAGTACCATTATTGTCAGTTCCACGATCAACAGTTCTTCCATCATTCTCATCGTTTTTATGCACTAGACCACCAACTTTTCTCAAAAAAGAAGCACGTGGATGGGTACCGTCAACAATTGCATCTCTCAGCTGTTCATAAACAACCAAGCTGAAGAAATGTCAAGGAATCAAAAACAAACATAAGTCATAGACTAGATTTTAGAAATAGGGAACCTAAAAAACGAAATTTCCCATTACATGTTTGAGAGCAGGTTCTGGCAAGGAAGCCCTCTTCTGCAGTAAGAAAGGATGAATATTCCATCTCAACAAATATGGTCCATTCACTTTGAAATCAGTCACCGGCGCCTATAAAAGATAGGAAAACAAAACCCAGGATTAACTAGCAGGTGTTCACAAACAAGCAACAGAAAGAACTATAGAATTACCTCTTTCAGTATGGAAAGGAGAACGTTTTCACAAGTCTCATGAGGATCAAATGTAATTTTAGATTTGGGAACAACACTGGCGGGTTCATTAGCATGATTAGCAAACAAAAACTCTAAGCATCTCAAAGTCACCATTTCCCTGGCGTCCTTTCCTAAATCCACAGGAGCCTCGCGAATCAAATCTGAAAAAGATTTTTAAAAATAAAATCAAAAGCGTGATCTTTGAAATAAGTGAGAATTTCAACAAATAAATTAATAACACACATGGATACCATATAAAATGGAGGGGTGAATTTGGTCGGAGCTTGCTAAGTACTCAATCACCCATTGCCACGCAAGAGCAGCGTCGCGGCTGCTAGGAGTTCTGGCCATGAAAATCGAATATCCAAATAGGCACAAAACCCTAGCAAACAAACAGACCGACCCACCGACTGTATGCTTAAGAGATATTGGTCAAGTGAAATTGTAACGGCAAGGAACAGGAAGATCGAATGGAAAGACCGACGGCGAATGCATTAACGGCGACTGGAATGATTAATTTCCAACGGTGAGAAGAGTCTTACTCTTGAAGTTACCAAGCTCTAGTAATGCAAGTTTTATTTTTCTATGTTAGCTGGCAGAGACAGGGACAATGACACTTGTCACGTTCGCCGAATGCCTTACCAAGAAAACACCAGCACACAGCGTCGACAGCATATAAAGTAGGTAATTTTTTCAGTAAAATTTAGACAGGATTTATTTAGATTTTTCTAAAAAGTTTTGTAACTGTACCAGTATATTTTAGATTTATTCAGGCTTATGTAGATATTATTAGAATTCTCTAAAATATTCTTAAGATAAGTAGAAATAACTAGATTTATGTAAAAGCTTCTAGAATCGTATAGAAGCTACTTGTATATAGAAGGATCTAAAACCACATATCAAAAGCAGGGCTTGGTTTATAAATAGCCAACTTCTCCTCTCCATTTGGATATACACACACCATTCTCAATTAAGGTATTCTTAGTGAAAGAGAGAGAGCCCAAAGCTTCTTAAGCAACATTTGTGTAATACTCTTTTATATTTAATACAAGCTTCATTTGATTCTCTCATATTGTTTTCTTGCCAACATTTTTCTAGCTTTCCCATATTTTCAATTTCCGCTACCAAGTGTTAGCAATATTGCTAAGATTATTGGGATAAGGTTGACTTAGTTGAGAACTAAGTGTCGCACGGCTCGAAGATTTTGGTGAAGAAAATCTAAGCCTGTGACAGTTGGTATCAGAGCCCTTGGTTGCTCTACGGGAATCTTTGCTAGTTCACTCAAGGTTAAGAGTAAAGCCAATTTGTGCCAAAATGTCGAAACCTAGTGATGTAACCATGGTTGGTGTCACTAGTGGTGCTCCTGGGGGAGAGGAGCTGTCACATCCTAGCCCGGTGTAACATGCTTCCGTAGAACAGTTAATAATTCTCTAAGTAAGGAAATCATTAAATATTCTATAAAGGATCTATACATGTTTTTAATAATTTTTTTGATTATTTTTTTTACTACAGTAAATTATTATAGTAGTCACACGTAAATATATTAGTACATATCATTATAACCAAGATAATATCAATACACAATAATATGCATCCATTTTATTTCAAAATATGTTTTCATCACACCATCATGCGTAATGTGATATGTATCCTTAATTTCACACGATAAGGTAATATCAATATTACACATATCACAAGCTCATACTATAATTATTACTGCCACTAAGGTTAATATAATAAGTTGCATATATACAAAAACATCATGGAGTATGTTACATTGGTCCAAAGCTGCCTTGAGAATGATATTCTTCAAATCACAATCTCCTCTGACTGTAGATCGGTCAGCCTAGATTCTCACCAGTAGATCCTGATCCTACGTTCATCAAATGATAAACGTTGAGTATAAAACTCAGTGGTGCTATAAAATAAGTAAATGACATAAGCATATATCAATAATAATATTTTGAAGTCCAATCACAATAATCACCAATAAGTCATACAACTATATCATCTTTTGCCATTTTGTATCACTCGTTAACTATTATAATCAATGCATAAGGCATATGGTAATATTCATAAATTACTATTCATAAGTTACTATTCA